>CAJVPY010006893.1:0-10147 GCA_910591965.1 Dentiscutata erythropus | reverse complement strand
TTGTAATATGTTCCATATTAACTAATAAAGATTTACAGCGTATAAGCAATTTAAAAAAAAAAAAAAAAAAAAAAAAATTAGAGCTAAAATAGTGACAAGCATTAGGAAATTTCAATTTAGAACCTTTAACAATTGAATGGATTCTATTCAATAGATTACCTGATGTTAAAGAAATTGGCAAGAGGAGATTTGGCTTATATTCAGTAACCTGGCTAGATTGTATATGAAAAGTTGATGATAATTATTTAAGTGTACAAACTATCTAGCATTGTTATACTTAAAGCATTGCTCATAATTTTGATGAGGAATTTATTTTGGTATGTAAAGTTCGTCTCATAGATTTTTTTTAAAAAAAAGTCAATTGCTTTTAGAAAGCATGTTTTGCAATCTTAACACTATATCTGACTTAGTCCTGTGATAGTATTGGTTAGTTAAATAAATATATAAATAAATACAAAAAACTTTTCTTTTCGAGAGAGTACTATAAATATTTATTTATTTTTTAGTTTGCCTATTTTTTTTTTTTGATTTACTAGTTTGAAAGGGATATTGCTTGTATATAAAAAGTATACAATTTACAGTATATAAAATCAAAATAACTGGATTTCATTACTTTAGTAATTTTGCCAAGCTATAGAACAAGCAAGGTGGAATTTTTGTTCAAAAAGAGATTCTACGAATAGTATCTTGACTACTCACTTTTTTAGTATACTAGCTTTTTGCCCATACCTTTGTCACGAGAATTTTTTCGAAATCAATCATTACTTTAAAAATTACTTGCTTCAGGTAATTGAAGTATATGTTAAGTTAGTTTTATCAGAATTATCATGACTTCTACTTCTAATATAAACTACTTACTTGCTAATAGTTCTTAGTTGAAGTTGAGTTTATATTGGAATTATTATAATTCCTCTTATGAGTTGCTGCAAGAAATACTTAACAAAACTCATTTGCTATTCTGATAATCAAAAATTTAGTATTAATTTTGTATTAAAATTATTGTAATTTCTATAAAGAGTTGCTATAAAATATCCTTTTTGTTGAAGAATTCACCATTCTAATTAGCATGTTTGTAGTTAAAGTTGAGTTAGTTTATACTGCCAATTACTATCATGTGTTGTTGTAAAAAACTTTGTTACAAAATTTACTTACCACTTTAGTAATCATATGTAGTAAATTGGTTTGCATTTGAATTATCATAATTTTTATTATAAGTTACTATAAAAAAGAAGTGTGGCGACTTAGTGTAGTGGTCTAGTCATCACCCTCTCCAAGTGGCAGGTCTAAAGTTCGAATCCCACTAGTGACGATATTTGAAAAATAGGCTTGCGTTCGGTTGACGGCTATGCATATCGGTTGGATCTAAACTGTAACTTTGGTCACACTATCTAGTAATGGGAGCTTTGGCGTAATAAATCTGAGGAACTGGCATAACCAAAAACCTATTTGGGAAGTCCTGAGTTGAGAGGTAGTATAATCTTCGACAGTGCTACAAGAAGACCAAATTTGGAACTGAGACCCGAGATCAGAGAACCGAGCGACCAAATCTGGACACACTAGCCGAACCGCTGGGTAGATGTGCCGGAGAAAAAGGACATACGCTCTGAAAGTATGTATCAAGAGGAGGGCGACCATGAGGCACCTAAAGCCTGGGCAAACCGACCCTTCTGGGTTGCCAGCTAGAAGCAAGGGATAGACCGATAAAGAATCCGGGGAAGAAGGAAGTCTGAATGTGGGTACTGGGGTTGTGTGAACCTAATAAGGGCAAAAGCAGTCAAGGAATTATGGGAATTTGAAGAACTGCGGATTCTACCAAAATTCTACACTGCGGAGCCAGGGACCCGGGACATCAATTGATGGATTTGATGAACCATGATTACAACTGCAAGTGGAAACTTCGGTAACTGTATAAAAGGGAATTGTGAAGTGGGTACATATAAACCTAAAAATCCAGATGATCTGTCAATCATCTCCGGTAGGTTTCAGTTGAGGAGCATCTTGATACTTAGATTTATCAGAGAAGGTAGATCTTAGATATAGATAGTTTGATTGAGTTCCTAAATCTTTCTATGTAAAATAGTTTAGTGTTACTATAGTACCTTGTATTAATAATTATAACATTATATCTAATAAAGTACAAAGGCACAGACTACCCTGATTTAAAAAAAAAAATAAAAAAAAAATTACTGTAAAAGATCTTGTCGCTATTATAGTAAGAAATAGTATGTAGTCAAGATCAAATTAATTGTGTATTGGAATTTTCATAATATCATTATAAAAAATTTCTTTGCTGAACTTACTATTCTAGTAATATACGGTATATAGTTTACTTTTGTATGTTATTAACATCATCTATATCCCAGTTAAGAATAGTAAAGATATATAAATTCGCATAATACGCAAATATAAGAGTAGAGCAAACTATGAAATTAATACGATCATTATTATGCCATTTTCTGATTACATTTCTGATTATATTTTTTAAGTTATACAAATGTTGCAATTAATTTTTTCACTTAGATTATGTTTCAGATCACATTTTTCAGATCTGATCCAATCAAAATATTAAAACCTACAAACCAAAATTAAATAATAAAAAAATACATGATCATTCAGTTCAGATTCTTGAGAAAGTCAAATATACTTTTATTAATTTGAACTTATTTTAGTAATATAAAGTAAAATATAAATTTAATTTTGAATATTTTTTTGTTTTTTTAATCTTGGTTGGTCAGGCATTTTACAATAAATATCTTTTTCTGGATTTTGAATATGTTGTGCTATTTTATTATACAAATATTACTGTCTATTTAAACTAAGTTCACATGAAATAATTACATCTGGAAGAATCAATTCACCATTTTCAGTTTTTGGAAGTGAAGAAACCTGCATGATTAAAACTTTAGTCTTATCACTATTGAATTTTTACTTTTCCAGGATGCTTACAAGATATAATGAAATGATGTTGCATAAGAATAGACAGAACTAAAATAAAAAACTGATCTAAAAATTAACACCAATTATAAAATGTAATTCTTCTATTTCTATTAGAATCAATAATGGTTTCTGCCTTGTTATATCTACCAACTATAAATTAATCAACAATATGCATTAAGTCTTCTAAATTATTTGCTTCTGGATTTCTTAGTTTAAATTTAAATAACTCAAAAAAACTATCTGGGCTAAACTTTGTGTGACTAGGAACCATGAAGCTATATGTGATTTTGTTATATAAACCATTTATTATCCGCCAAGACAGGTATTTAATTATTGCATTATTTTTATTCTGACCTATACAATTGTCTGCATAAATAATCACATGCTTTCACCAAGACTATGGGTAGCAAAATAATGATGAACAAGAGATATTACTGTGTTCAGATCTTTTCCAATACTCTAATGTTCTGAAATAAGGTAATTAATCTAAAAAGATAAAGTATTACAAAGTTTTTGTTCAATTTGTACACAATTAAAATTAAAATTTATACATATACTGTAATATATACTGTATATATATACTTCAAATTAAAGATTTACTATATGCAAGATAAACCTAGCTTATATTTTATATCTTTCATACAGGGCTAATTGTGTAAATTATTGGGAGTATTCAGTCAACTATATAAATCAAAACTATATACAATATCATATAAAAATCAATCAACAAATTTCTTTTCAAATTTAGTGATCAGGATACTAATCAAGATATTACTTTTTAAGTATATTATAGTGAGAATCGCTTTACTTTTTTTTAATTATTTTAGCATAATCAATTCTTAAACATGTTTATAACAAAGTAACATTAAAAAAAATTGTGTTCTGCTATTAAATTTTTTATCTGTAAATAGTTTATAATATAAGTTAAATTGAAAATTTCAATATAACTTTGTTATAAACATGTTTAAGAATCGATTTAATAAAGCAATTTTTTCTAGACATCTAAACATACAAATCATTTTTACTATATATTAAAATATATTTAAAGAGTGATAAATAATCTCGATTAATATTCGATTACTAAATTAGAAAAAAATTTATTAATTGTAGTACTGTATATAGTTTTGATTTATATAGTTGACCGAACACCCAATGAATCATGTAATAAAAACTTTAAAGTGATAAATTTGATCCTTTTAAGTTGTATTTAAGAAAGTTTGATTTATGATATTTTGTATAAATTGTGCAAAACCACAGTAAAATAAATGTTATCTTATGCAGGTAGGGATGTTATATTGGGGTGTTCAGTCAACAATGTAAATCAAAACTATATGCAGTAGTATATAAAAATTAATTAATAAATTTTTTCAAACTTAGAATCAAGATATTAATCAGGATTATGTATTTATCACTTTTAAATGCATTTTAATAGTAAAAAACAATTTGTATGTTTTTAGATGTTTAGATAGAATTAGTTTACTTTTTTCAATTATTCTAGTATAAATTGACTCTTAAACATATTTATAACAAAGTTACATTAGAAAATGTTGTATTCTAGTATATTTGTAAATAGTTATTAATAAAAGTTAAAATATTAGTGTTAAAAATTTTAATGTAACTTTGTTATAAACATGTTTAAAAGTTGATTTATACTAAAATAATTGAGAAATATAAAGTGATTCTTTCTAGATATCTAAAAACATTCTTTACTATTAAAATATATTTAAAAGTATAAATATATAGTTCTGATCAATATTCTGATCACTAAGTTCAAAAAAATTTATTAATTGGTTTTTATATAGTACTGCATATAGTTTTGATTTATATTGTTGACCGAATACCCAATGTTATATCTGGTATGTACATAAAAGATGGGCCGGGTTAAGCATCATAATTAGGATTGCTATCAGAATCACATAACTAGGTGTCTTATTTGAGTTATTAGTTTTATAATATTTTTTTAAAGAACTTAGTATCTGAACATCTCTACACACAAGTATATCTCTGTTTTAAATGCTGTGAAGCCTATCATGTGATTTCACAGATATATATGTCCATGAAATTATATAGCATTCAAAAGCATTTATATAATTAGTAATAATATCAAATTACCTGTCATGGTAGTCTTTCCTTATATATACCAAATACCTCTACCTTATAAAGTGATTTAAAATACGTTGCACCTTCTTGTTGTAAAAAATAAAGAATATATACATTCTCTGTGAAGTCTTATGAAAGATGATTTTTGATATCAATTGAATTTGAAATTCCAGGTCATGAAGGATTATTTAAAGAAAGCTATTTTGAATCTGGCAATACAATTTCTAAAATTTATATGTAGTAAATAAGAATTGTTTATACATATACACTATATATATATAATAATTAATTCAAATTGTCATTTATAGTTTTTGTGTTCTAAGCATGTCCAATTATAATAATTTGTTCATTCATTTAATTTTTATAATACCTCATGCTTTCCAATATTTTACACCAGGGATTGGGATCCCGTGGTCTAGTGGTCTAGACACCCAACTCTTCACGAGTGAGTTTCGGGTTCAAGTCCTAGTAGATACATTTATCTATGAATATTTGGAAGTATCTGCCATGGGAAGTCCAAGTAAATACAAGTCTGGATTAGGAATTTCCAGAAGGAGGTCTATTGTGAAGTAGTTGGCACTATGTGTAATGATGGTTATTACAGAAGGTTCCATTACACAAAGATTGTGCGTATAAATCTGCGATTGGCAAGGTAGCACCAACAACCTCTAAGGCGGCATTGGGAATCTTGTTTGGGAGGATAACTAGACGGTAACCAGAATTGGAAAGTGGTGAGAAATGTGGTGAACACACAAAAAGACCTGTGGTAAAGAATTGGCCTTACTAGATTTGGAACACCTCTGGCATATATGGAACTCTCTAGCCAATAAGAAGTTGAAGTATGAAGGCGTGTACGTGTTGATAGACCTAATAGGCTCTAGTTGTACCTGTATGGGAGCCTTTGGTATTAAGAGGACTTGGGACCACCAATATAGATATAGCTGGTATAAGCGCATGCAGTAGTAACCAGAGGCTACAACTGCCGAGAATCACTATAAAAAAAAATGATAATGCACCTGTTACCTCTGAGCCTCATAATGCCTTCCAACTATACTGACTACTGGAAGCATTTGTAAAACATACCTGGGTAGCTTTATCACTATATTGGGAAGTACAGTCATTAGCACAAACCTAATTGGATACGTTAAAGCCTGGGTCCCAAAAGTCACAGGAAATTCAGCTAGTTATAGCAGCATGCAGGTTTGAGATACTTACTCATTCGGGTAGAGGCAGCTGCATAGCTTAAGATACGAACTCCTGGAAAGTATGCTAAGTAAGGATTGAGGGAGAAATCGCTCTGTCAGGTATACCAAACTGGAAGCAATAAGCGCCTACCTGGTATATACCAATTTGGGAGCTGAAGATAAAAGATTTGTGAGTAATGTGGCAGACATGTGAATACTAATTGGTAGTTGGGAAAAGATGTATAAAATCCAGATCAATCACATGTGTAGGGATGTTGACAGCTCTGGTGGGTTTTAGCCGTGGATAAATAGTCTTAGTACTTGATATCCTAGTTCTAGTTCTGATATATAATATGTATGTATTTATGGCACCATCATATGTCAATTTACTTAAGTATTAATAAAAGTCTGGGGCAGGAGCTACACCCCAAATATTAAAAAAAAAAAAATTTTACACCAAACCTTTTTTTTTTACAAAGCATGCATAAATCACTATGTGTAGTCAGAAACTAAATTTCAGGTAGATACCATTTCCAAATATATAAAAACTTGATAAACTAACTTTATTTACTCCATCATAGTCTAAATTATTATAAATTCTATATAAAAATTGCTTACTCTCACATGCAAGTAAATAAATTATCTTCCAAATATTATTCTGAAAGCTATGTCCTAAAAACTAAATATCTTAGCAACAATTATAATAATAATACTTCATAGCATAGCAGAGATACAAGTAAGAGTTAAGTATTTATTGAGAGAATTAAATAAGTACAAATCTGCAAAAATCTACAAAAATGCAGATTTTTGCAGAATTTTTTGCAAAAAACTGCAAATTTTTTTATATTATGAAATATTGCACAGAACTGTATTTAATTTTTGTAGCTATAGCTGGTGAGTCTAAAGTTTTGCACAGATTTTTATTATTTAATTTTTTTGCAAATTTGCACAGAACAGTACTAAAAAAGTTTTCCTGATATTATGGCACATTTAAGAGCTAATACTACTATACTAGTACTTCTAAAGGTTGAATTAAAACCTGTGACTCTTTACATCAACTCAGGTCAATTATTGTTATCATTATACATTATTAATTTTATGAAATAGTTGAAATAGTTGATAACAGTTATACATTATATAAAATGCATATAAAAATATAACCTTTATCAGGTTGGGTTCGCTAAACTTAACCTGAATAATCCTTTGAAGCACTAGCACTAGTACTACTATTAAAAAAAGCTATTTAAAAACTGTTGTGTGGTATTATAATGCACTATAACATATATATGTACATATATACTATATAAAAATTGACTATATACTATGTACATAGTATATGTACTATATTTTTGTTTTGTAGTTAGAACCAAGTGGCTTTAAATCATTTGATTTGTCTTCTTAATACAATTCAATTCTGATTGCTATTTACTAATAGATAAAAAACATAAATATGCCAAAATATCTCACACTATAATAGTATATAATACCCGACCTTTACTTATATTTTGCAAAAAAACTTCATATTAAAATCTTTACTAGGTGTTTCAAAAGTCACTCAACAGTCTCAGTTTTTTAAATGATCTTGTATAGAGATCGTGTTGATTATTTATGTGATCTTTATATAAGATCACTTAAAAAAAAATCAGGAACTATTGAGTGACTTTTAGAATACTCAATATACTAATTTAATATTGTAATATGAGTGTTATAGTTTGTGCAGTATAATAGTTGTTAATTACTTACCAGGTAATAGAAGCTCATGTTGATTAGCAAAATTCATGATAAAATGAAGAATATTTAAAGTAGTTAAAAAAGAAATTGCAAAGTTACTAACACGTCCGATGATAACTAACATTTAAAAAGCAATTTTTAGTATAGCAAAATTGTTGCAGTTTCATCAAAAATACATCATTGTTATATTTATCTAATTGCTTTTCATGAGCTTTTTCTTCTTTCATTATTGTACACATTGGATTGAGTTTATACAATTTGTGAAAACTTTCAATTTGATTGACAGTAAAAAAATTATTAATATACATGGCTAATGCTATTGATTCTGAAGTTTCATCGGAAGTTTTATCAATAATGAATTTATTAGTTTTAATATCAGATTCATCGTCTGAATTATAATTAGTCAAATAAATATCTTGGAGTTGAGAAATTTCATCATTTAAACTTTCTAATTCATGATGGGTTTCAGAAAAGATGCTATCGAATATATTTTTATTATTTTCGTTAGCCATCAAGAAATAATTAGTTGTGACTAAAAATCACTCAATATAAAAATACTAGAGTTATTAATAAAAATTTACAATGAAGATATATTACTGCTTTATTTAATTAAAAATACAAAAATCGCTTTTAAAATAGTAAAGATACATACAATATCAAAATCTCCAATTATACTAATTTATTATATACTTATACAAACTTTTTTAAATATTGGCTTATATATAAATATGGTTATAGTATAATTGCTCAAAAGTTATTTTCCCTACTTGATATCATACAGGGTGCAATTTGCTATAAAATATAATATCTACAACTAATCTAATACTAACTCTAACCCTATATGATATTGGGTGGCCTGTCAAGCAATAACATTCAGAAATTAAGCGACAACTTGCAAATGCATAAACTAGTTTAAAAACCAGCAAAACCACCCAAAATTTGGTACTCTTTTGACTAAATTAGACTTGGTGATTAATATTAAACATGAAAAGATGAGAGAATTTTTATTATTCCACTTCACAATCTTGTAAAAATTTTTGCTAAGGTATTTATAACGAAACCTATGCATAAAGAAAAAAGTGCTAGTTAAAGAAAGTTCAAAATCAGAAGTGTTTCAAGAACCAATATATCCTTATACTTATTTGAAAATATTATAAATTCTAAAATTCTTAACTTTTCAATTCACCATTGTGTTATTCCTTTAATGTAGACTTATAGTATAGTCTTTTTAGATAACATACTTACATGTTACATACTCGCATTCCTATTATATTTAATAGCAAAACTAATTTTATATAATAGAATTATTTATTTCAGTTGGGATCGTCCAGATATTCTGTGATTAACATTGAAAAAAATAAGGTAGTTCTTTATTATTTCACTTCACAATTATTATAAAAATTGTTGTTAGGGCACTTCAGTAGGGCGAAATTGGGAGTTCTGGGTCATTTTTTTGGTACTCTGGGTACTAAAGTATTCATTTTGCTTTTTAAATCACTTAAGAAGTCTATATTCTATAAAAACTCTTTACTACCTACATAAAAACCAGGATACCAAAAATTATATAGCTAGAACTCTCTATTTTTATATTTTATAATCAAATTGAATAATGACAAAAAAATAATCGTATCATCACATCTGATATCATATACTATTCACCTATATATAAATCAAAGTACCAAAAATTAAGTATTTATTTTCTTTTTATAATACTTTTGATAATGTTTACCAATATAATAGCTTTTCACAAGTATTTTCAACTCGCAAGTACCCATTGAGGAGGTAATTCAGTATTAGAAGGAATAATTAAAAGCTCTTTCTAACAAAAGATTGCTTCAGTCCATTGCCTTCATTATCTTCGAGCCAGTATAAAATAGGCTGTTTTTTTTGCACCAAAGATTTCTTAATATGATAAATTTGAGGAAACCAATTCATATCAGTTGCATGCTTAAAACTACCTTCTAGCTCACCAGGTTCAAGTAAATATCTTACAAAGATATTATAAGATAGCTTGGATTCATCAAAGCCTATGGGTCCATTGCATAATTTAGAAGATGTTGAAATAATCCTTTTCATTTTTATAGCTTTAGCAGGAGCTATGCCAATTAATCTAGTTATCGAGTTATTAAGCTTATCAATAATTATATAAAGATTTTTAACCCAAGCTTTTGATCTCTTAGATATAGGCAACAATA
>CAJVPY010006892.1:0-10149 GCA_910591965.1 Dentiscutata erythropus | reverse complement strand
ATTCATAGAATTCAAATAAAAAAAAATTATCAAATTTGGTCCAGTGGTTGTGGAGATAGCTTCGCTCAAAGTTTTTTAAAAAAATTGGCGCAGCTTTAATTTAGATAGACGTTTCGATTTTTCTTCAACTTTGAGCGAAGATATCTCCACTACCACCAGACCAAATTCGATGAATTATTTTTTATTTAAATTCTATGAATTCGTAGAATTCAAATACAAAATTGAGATAGCTTCGCTCAAAGTTTTAAAAAATTGGTACAGCCTCTATTAGTCTATTCTATAAAAGCATCAAGAACGTAAATCAATTTTGGGTACATTTTAGACCTATCAAAAAAGCAACCGTAGATCTATCAAAAACGATACTTTTGCTACTGGGGTAGTTAGACAAAACTTGATCCGATACTTGTGACAGTTTCTAAATTCAGGTCGTAAGAAACTTTTAATTAACATTAGTGCAGACTTTCAAAAGTAACTTCAAATTTTTATAATAATCATTGGTATGTATTTATGATTGATATTTCTCTAAGAAAAGAGCTTTAGAAAAATTTATTAGTACTTCAACGTTAACGTTAAAGCACTATTAACGTTATGCAATATGTAACAATATAAATGCAGATCATTGAAAATTTCACTTGAGATATTATCTGATTATTTTATTATGATTAGTTAGAAATAGATTTTTAAAGTCTATTATATCTAACAGACAAAATTAACTTGGAGCTCTTCGAACGCACCAACTTTCTTATATCTTCTGATCCCAATCTATTGTTACCTACATTTATAAACGTTAAAGTATTATTGAGACGGAGAGTACGTGCTAAAAATTCTCCTTCTTCTGGACCAAGATTATTACCACGAAGATCCAAGGATGTCAAGGTAATATTATTGCAAAGAGCAACTGATAATGCTTCTCCTCCTGATCCTATATTATTATGACCGATATTCAAATTTTTTAATGAAGTGTTTTTACCAAGCCCATCGGCTAACGCTTCCGCCCCATCTGGTCCAAGCCTATTCACACTAAGATCCAGGGAAATTAACGCGATGTCCTTGCAAAGAAACTTGGCCAATGTTTTTCCAACTTCTGGTCCAAGTTCATTTTCGCTAAGATTCAAGGAGGTCAACGTGGCCTTCAATAATGGTTTTACCAGTTTAAATTTTCGTTGATTACGTCTGGTTCTTTTTTCGTCGAGAAAATCGGATCCAATTTGATTACGTTTAAGATCCAAAGAAGTTAGATTTGGATTCTTAATCAGGAGTTTTTCTAGGGAATCGACTGTTTGGACTTGTAATTCAACGTACGTTAATCTAAATTCCAATGAAGTGATAGTAGGTGTTTCATTTAGGTATCCGATAATTGGTCTATTTTTAAAGGTCGTTTCATCAATATACATATATTTGAGGGCTTTGGTGGTTCTGAGAAGCATCTCAGTTAAGGCTCGTATGGCGCCATCTGGTGCATCGTCAGGGTGTCCTAACTTTTTATTTAATCTTTCATGATTTACCCATCTTACAATTCCCCTGAAAAAATTTTTGTCGATAGATGTGATATAATTTGTATAACTGAATAATGACTTTGTGCCGACACTTGGAAGAGTGAGCTTATAATGGTTTAAAATTGCTCGTTCTCTGGTATCTATCATTAAAAGCATTACTCTTATAAATTTTCCTTTTAAAAAACAGTGTCCTGGTTCACTCCACAAAAGTGGTACAATAAGCGAACACCATTGACGGCTGACTCGTGCACATCTATATAGGGCTTTGTGCTTACATGGTAGGTGATAAAGGTAATTAAAGACCATAATATAACATTCAGTGGGAAGTTTAGTCATTGTTGAGAAAAAATTTTAGAAAGTTGAGAAAAAATTTTAGAAATTTTAAAAGTACGTATTTCACGTACTCACATATCTTGGTATATATATCTGATATTTTTGTGCCCCAGATGTCAATTTGATAAACACCCTAATTTTTTTATGCTGATAAATTTACATTTTGGGCAAATTGACATCTGGTATATAAGAATAAACAATTTGTGAAACGTTGGCAAAAAATTTTCGCGAAATCTTTACAGTCCAATGAAACAAAAAAAAAAGTGCGAAAATACAAGAAAAAGTATCTTGGTGCATTAATAAAAAGTGCCGGGAGAACAATTTTACCTAGAGAGATCTAACATAAAAGTGCCGGGAGAACAATTTTATCTTCTAACCCTAGCTCACATGGCACTAACTTGACACTCTTACTATCAGTCGATCGAGATCAGGTGAAATTTTTTTACTATATCGATATGGATGATTATTTTCGAAAAGCACTGCACACATCCTCATAATTACCGGATCTGGAAGTCATGTCTGAGTATCCGTGTATTTTCCCACTGTTTGCACTGACCAGTTACCGGATCCGGAAGTTGATAAAAAGTCATGTAATTTGCTGCGCTGCCCGGAGTTGCGTTGACTGGTGCACGATTTATATTTAGATGTGTCTTGTAATCTTTTCGATATTTTTTTTACTAAGGTAACCCATTTTATTTTTTGTTCAACGACATATAATTACGCTATTAAAATTAGAAAAATTTTTCTTTTCATAAAATTTTAAAGAAAAATCGTTAATTTGGTAATGATTATAACTTAATCGGAATATATTAGCTGATGTACTGTATTTTGAAAGATCACCAAACCAACTTCTTTGAATCTTAATAGGAATTGCCTGAATTCAAAGAAAATAGCATTAGCAGATGCACTTCGCAAGAACATCACACCGACTTTGGATCAGTGAAGGAAAAACGTTATTGCATACATTTTGCAAGAGTGGATGTATCGATGTTACACGCACGACTGATCACGTGCAACATATAAAAAAATTATTTTACAATACTAGATCATTCTGCTAGTACTGTACGTACGTACATAATAAACGGTATTGTAAATAATTTTTTTTGTATGTTGCACGCCGGGTGAGTGTATCGATGTTTCCTCCTGTTAGTTAAATATATACAGTATAAATTATATCGTAGGTGGGAAGTGGAATTCTTATAAAGACACCCATAATGAATAAAGCCGAACGAGTCGATAACATTTTCTATCTGGTATAAGTTCTTCGATGACTTCAGAACTTATATATTAATAAATTGAGTTCCTCTTAACAATTATAATACGTACTACATTAGAAAGACTATTGAAAATAATGTATTACGTTATTTGAGAAATAAAAATGTGTATAATTGCAGTATTTAACACGGATTAAACCTTCTAAACAATTTTATTATTGACCTTTCTGCAGAATATTACAAATAAAACAAATAATACATTATAATTTGTGCTAATAATAAATTTAAAGAAATGCCTTTAATAGATGCATATTTTTATGAAAAAATTCCAAAATGGCGTTATAAACTTTTTTGAGGATATTTTTTCACACACGACTGTAAAAGATTTAAAATTCAATAAAATGATAATCTATGAATAAAAACCCCTACCTTCAGTTTCGTCTTTATCAGATCTGATTAAATATTTCTTTTCTTCGGTGTAAACTTTTTTTAACAATACCAATATTAACCGCCATATCTAGTACATCTGGTACCACCATATTCGCATATTCGACTTGATCTACAAAAGAAAAACAATTAAAATTAAGCTTTCAATAATAAAATTAGAAACGTTTCCGTACCTCCCACTTTATAATCTCCCATTTTCAAAAGAAATTTTCAAAATAAAGTGAAATTAATAGAACGGACCGGATTTTTTTTTTACAAATTATGTCTTAATTAAAGGTCATTGAAATACAATATATGCCTGCAATAGGTCATTACAACAGTTTGAGGTTATTCAAATTTTACATCTTTTTGACTCTTTGTTTGTCGGGTTAACCTTTTTAGATTGGCAACGTTAAATAATTAAAAGTGTGATCTGAGGGAAAAATCTTAAAGGTACCAGCACAATGATAGTGAATATCGTAATCATCTAAGCATGTGTAAAATCAGATACATTTATATGGTAAGACCGAGAATGTCGTAACCTTCGCGATTCTACAGAAAATGTCGTAATGATCTAATGTTATATGAAATTACAATTGTTGTATGAAAATTTTTATTTTAATATTTAACATTAGCATAACATTGATAGTATTATTCTTACATTATTTTTAGATAACCATTACTACATTATACTGTTGCTGTCAAGGCTATTTCTACATTTTTGAATAATCGTTTACTTCATTTTTACACTGGTGAGTTCCCGTTATTCCATTCTTTGCATTTATCTTCATTTCTCTTACCACATCGTTATTTCTGGTCCATAAGTTAGGATCACCTACTGTAAAAAGGATAATGTAAGTTCATCTAATAAATGTAATAAATCACTCTTCTATCAAAAACTACATTCTTTTATAAAATAATCAATACCTAATGTTTGCGGCATAGGGCTAACCGTAGAATTCTGAAGAGCCTTTGTCAAAGACGGCAAAATCGTTGTCGGCATAGATGAGTTTAAGGGGAACTTGTTGGATGTCTCGTTGTTTTAGGTTCTCGAGGACAGGATTAAGATCAACCATTATCGGCTACCTCCTTTCATTTGCTTGGCTTGTTGGCTAAATTCAGCAACGTATTTCAAAAGTCTCTTCCCAGATTATGCACATAATTGATTCACTGATTCTATAATAAATGAATTACAGAAATGTAAAACTCATATTATACCCTGGTCACTATATCAAGATCGCAGGGCATAAATCAGTTATACCCTGGGCACTATGTGTATAAGCGGGGCTGAAAGTCCCGCTTATACCCAACTACCCAGGATATAACTATTACTTATCTATAACCATGATTGTTTATGGCTGCATTTGATTTACTCTGGGTTCTTTATAGGTAATTATTATGATTTTTGAAATCAGCTTTCGAATTTTATATTTATCTGTCTTTGATCTATTAACTTGGATATGGATATCGTTAATAACATCTATGTGCGAACCATATACAATGTCTTACTGGAATAGCAAACTGTAAGAATTTTTACAGTAACTTATTATGATAATTTCACTGCAAACTAGTTCACCTTAATCTCACATTGTGGTCACTGACATAGAGAGTAAATTCTGTAACAGAATTCTTTAGATAGAAAATCACAATAAATCCGACGCAAATTAATACAACATTAATCACTTACAATATCTCACTGGAATAGCAAGTTTCGTAACAAATGTTTTACAGTAATTCATGATAAAAAGTATATTATCAGCCAGGTTTCGTAGCACTTTTGGCAGTTAGATTTAAAGAAAAAAAAAAACTCGCATTTTTTTTTATAAATATTATTGTAAGATATTTATAATGTCAGTTTCTGCAACGTTCGTAGAATTTTTTTTTAAGTGAAGGCATTCTATTAAGTATAATTTTTAAGAAAAATTTACATTTTAATGAAATTATTTAAATAAACAAAAGTTACGATTGTTATTATATAGTAATGCGTTAGAATTGCATTAAAATATTTAAAAACAAACAGACTTTTAAGATACGTTTTAAATATTTAATGATGATTGCTTAGATTATGTAACAGG
The DNA here is from genome assembly GCA_910591965.1 of Dentiscutata erythropus. Classification (NCBI taxonomy): domain Eukaryota; kingdom Fungi; phylum Glomeromycota; class Glomeromycetes; order Diversisporales; family Gigasporaceae; genus Dentiscutata; species Dentiscutata erythropus. The sequence goes on along the minus strand of CAJVPY010006892.1, from coordinate 4,605 downwards.
TGACACAAAATCGTTGGCAAAGAAATTTTTGAGAAACTATAATGTACATAATGAAAAAAAAAAATATTCATGTGAATTTTTTGCATAACATAACTTTGACCTGACGTTAATACATCAATGGTACCGACGCATAATTTAAATTTTTTACGTAAAAAAAAAATAATAAATAAAAGAACTTTGATAACGCAACTAAACATTAAGTTAATATAATGACTGCGAAATTCTAGATCGATAATTAGCTTTATTTTTTTGTAAACGTTTCAAAACTATTAATGTATTGTTTCTTATTATGGAAATTTAATGCTGAAAATGTATTGTTTCTTATTATGGAAATTTAATGCTGAAAACTAAAAAGTGCATATGCAAGCGATAAAGTTGACTTGCTTTAATTATTGTTAAGTAACTATATATTACGTATATTGCATTTTATTAATACCAATTCGAGTACCCCTACATACATAAGTATGTACGTGCCACAAGTTCAACTATCCCAATAGCCAGATCTATGGTCACAACCCAAATATACATATAAATATGTATGTATATGTTGTAAGTAACATAATAGATTCGGAATCAACTTAGATTATAACTAGGGTTGGGTAAGTTATCAAAATTTAATGCAAGTTACATTTTAGTTTATGTAAGTTACAGTAAAGTAAGTTATAAATTATAAAAATTACTATATAGACTACATATATAGTCATTTATGAATAATTAAGTATCTGTGCAAATCCTTGCTTTTGATTGGGCATACCTTTTCACAAGTAATTTACGTACGTACGTACGTATCTGAGATATATATTGTGTAATTTCTAATCTGTTTGCAATCAACTGTCAATTGTTTAGTAATAGCGGAAACTAATATGCACAGTAATTTAAAAAGCGTGATAAATAATTTTTTTTTTTTATATATATACTGGTATTATATAGAATTATTTTTATTAAATAGTATTGAAATTTTTATGCTTTTAAATTAGTTAAAATATTATAAATTAATTTATAATAATTTACTAAAAATTTTAATAATAAACTATATATTTAAATTTAAATAAAAAATTATATATAAATATATATATATGTAACCTACATTCGTTAGATGTAAGTTACAGTGTAACTTACAAACTTACATTTGCCCAACCCTAATTAGAACGGAATAATTATACTAAAAATCCCAACCCTAACCTTAAAAATTCTGAATTAACTTAAATTCTGTTACATGTCGATATATACGTATATACAAATTTATAATTTTGTGTATCGTTTAATTGTCCGAAGGACATTACAGCAGAGGCATAGTCTGTGTAACCGTGTATGTGCCCGCAAATTACGTATTTTGATTGGTCAATCCGAAATGTCCGTTTGCTTCGGACTTAAACAGTTTCTATCTACCTAGTACATACTGCGTTCGAATACTATATATATAGTATTCATGAACATGTTAATAATTGCCGTTACCAACTTGTTTTTAATTATTCAAAAAGAAATATCTTATTTTTATTTATAACTTATATTATAAAAGGATAAAACATATATATATATATAATTAAAAAAAAAAGAACTACAGTAGCTATTTTCTTGGCTTAATTCTAATTGGTAACTCCCCACAAGTAGTTGTTGCAGTACTTTTCACATCTAATGGAGCATTCATATCAACTAACTCAACATCATATTTCCCAAATAATGTTACCATTAATGAAAGTAATTCAATCATAGCTAATCTTCTTCCAGGGCAAATACGTAATCCACCTCCAAAAGTTACTAAAGAAAATTTATGCCTTACTTTATTATTCATATCTTTACTTTCATTTTTTTTATAAAATCGATCCGGATCAAAAGTTTCAGGATTGGGCCAATGATCTTTATGTGTATGAATACCATTAGTATTTATATGAATCACTGTTCCAACATCAAATCGATATCCGGCTATTTCACAAGGATTTTTAACATATCTTTGAAGTTCAATTACAATCGGTACAAGTCGGCTGACCTCATTAATAATTGCATCACAATATTCTAATTTTAAGAGGTCATCATATTTCAGATGAAAAGAAGTATTTGGAGGGAATATTGAATCAATTTCATCAATCATTTTTTGTTTAACTTGAGGATGTTGGCAAACGTAGTAGACTATAAAACTGAAAGTATTTGCTGTCTAAAAAATTTTTAACATAAAAAATATAATTAATATTGCTAATAAAAAATTAATATATTTTAATTATTATTACATTAAAGTGATACTTACAGTGTCAATTCCACCTTGGAAAGAATCAAGCAAGTTGCCTCTTATTTCAACGTCTGTCATTGGCCTAAAGATATTATCTCTAGCAATATTTACACGATTCGTATCTCTTTCTGTATTAGAAACAATTAAAGATGTCAACATATCATTTCTTAATTCGGCTCCTATTGGCATCTCATCAAGTTCTTTTCTTCTTTTCTTAATCATTGTATCTAATATTTCAAACAAGTAATCTCGATTCTTAAGTGTTGATTTAACCTGATCTTTGATAAATGGCATGTGATGACGTAAGAATGGGCTAAAGTATAGAAAGAATATAAATCCGGAAAGATGATTCTTAAATCCTTGAATAAATTTTTCCGAGTCTTTAATCACTGTATCAGAGTGGGTTACTTTTACAGGATTATAAGAATTATGATAAGAAGCCATTGAATAGGATCTTTCTCCGGTGATTACAATTGTAATCATGTCACATGCAAATCTATGAGCCCATGTCATTTCACGGCATTTGGTGTCATAAATATCATCAGAAATGTTCACAGGTGAACATATAGGGCCATGGAATATATTCTAATATTTACATATAAATATTAAATAGATTAAACATCATTTTTATATTGTTGTATTTTCTTTCTTTTACTATTATTCTTTGTTGTGGTTTAATCATTTAAAAAATCTAGACCTTTGAATTAATGCTACTACAATAAAATTTATCATGTTACTAAAATTCATCTCAAAGTAGAAATGGTTTAAAGTGGAATAATTTACAATAAAAGGATGAAATACAATATAGGGGATACCAGAGTTAATTTTTCAATCAAAATTTATTGTGCAGATACCGCATAATTATTCCGTGTGGTAATAAAGCCAGTTTCGTTGTAACTATTTTAACTATGCGCGCTATTTATGTATTGGTTGTTTATTTTTGGCGCGACAAGCCGCACATCCATCGAAAGAAAGTGTGCACAAAATTTTGATTCTGTGTACTGTGCACAGTCTGCACAATGAAAAATAATCATTGGGTATACCTATTTTAAATCAATTGATTATTTATTAGGATGTCGCTTATTTTATATTAGAAGGAAAAATCTTTTTATTTGATTTTTGAATAAAATATATATTTGATAAAAAATTTTACTATAAGTTACAAAACTATTTATATAATTATAATAAAAAGTTTCACAAAATTGAAGTATGTGTTCTATTTATAGATTATCATTTAAAATTCAATTTACTCGAAAATTTTATATGTAAAAAAATGGGCGGTTTTCAATACGTAATACCGGTACCTCAGATTTTTATCCAAAAATGAATTAAATTAAACTATACTTAGAGATTGATTTTATTAAGGAGTATTTTGTTATTTATTATACAAATACAATAAAGGATGATAATAAAATTTATTGTTAACATGTAAAAATCAACATTCTGATCTAGAATTTCGAGAATTTAATTTCTATTCAGCCAATTATGTCGTACACATTTCCGGATGCATAAAATTGATGTAACAATTGTATGCATCTAATTACTGACTGAAGGCCGACCGATCGAACCTAAAAAATTCTAATATATACAAGCTTAAATACGAAAAAAATAATAAATAAATTTGATGCAGAACAGTGAGAAATGAACAACGTTAAATAACACAAATAAATCTTAGCGGCACAGGCAAATAATGGTATAAGATAATATTAAAATATACTGCCAAAAAAGGTTCTAGTCAAAAAAAGGAAATTTGGCAATCATGAGTAACGGAAAAACGAAATCAAAATGCACATGGTTATATCCGGAAACAATAGAAAAAATGATGTTAATATTATTAATATTATTATTATTATAAATTATTATTATAAATTATTATTATAAATTATTATTATAAATTATTATTATAATTATTATTATAATTATTATACGTAGAGGGTTGATAATGTATCGAAGCTTAAAAATAATATTATAAAAGTAAAAATTAATTGGTATTCAATTCACTAGACATGTGATACCCTCCATTCCTGGTTTTGCACGACAATATCGTGCAGCTACACTATTCCTTAATAAAATAACCAAGATTTGCAAAATTTACTTGACAAAATCTAAATCAATAAAAAGAGACTAAGATTCTTTTTTTTGTTGAAATACAGCTCGCATCATTTTTGCAAATTATAAACGACTACATTCCTTTTAAAAATTCTTTTCAGAAATGGCAATTTATAATATTATTTCTACCATTAAATTTACTGATTTCCTTATCCTTATCGCATTTTCTTTTTTCGCTTATGTCTTTAAATTCTATTATAAATATTTTACGCGTTCCAATAAATTACCCGGTCCATTACCTCTTCCGTTTATAGAATGCAGCTATTTATTGA
>CAJVPY010006891.1:0-10149 GCA_910591965.1 Dentiscutata erythropus | reverse complement strand
AAGCCTATTTTTCAAACTTTCGTCGTCCGTGAGATTTGAACCCTAGACCTGCTACTTGGAGAGGGTGACGACTTGACCACTTCACTAAGCCGCTACACCTTAACACTGAAATATTCAAATTACTTATATTCAATTTGCTATAATAAAGTTTATCTCTATATCAAAAAACTCTGCAACTAACTTTTTAATACATCACTAAATAGTATTTATGGCCTATTAAAATCATCTTCTTTTTTAATCTTTTTCTTCTAATTTCCTGAGTAGAAAAATTTATAGTCTCCAACTAACTTATAAAAAAAATACCAATACTAAAAAAATAAAAAAAAACAGAACAAAAAAGAAAAAAAAAACTACTTAAACAACAAGAAAACAAGTAAAATAAAATGAATAAAAAAAAAAAAGCAAAAAAAAAATAATTTATAAAAGCACTATTATAGCCTATATTAGACACAGTTGTGCCTTATTTTTAAAATTTTTTTTCAACTACTATCTAATCTAAATTAATTTGTTAACTAGAGCACTAATTTGTTTGTTATATAGTATAGAAATATTATTGTCAAAATAATTCTGTATTTCTGTTCTACTTTGTTTATCTAAAAATAGAAAGTATAAACAATACCAATCTTTTAGAGAGAGTAAACTATTTTGGCTACTTTTTATCAAATTTTTTGTAAGAGTAACAAAAAGATAGAGTAAAAGAAAAAAAAACTACTTGTATACAACCTAAAAAAGTATGAATTTCTTTTACTAAAATTAGTGCTACAAATCAAAAATTACAACTAATTAAAAAGTTGACAACTAATCAATTAATAAAAATCAAATAATCGAAAAGTTGACAACTAATTGATTGCAAAATTTTTAGCAATTTGTAATACTAACTAAAATTAACTAAAATTCATACTAGAGCCTATATAGTACTAAGTCTTTTAAATGAGTAATAACTCTAAACTTGTTAGCAAATTGTATATAAGAACTATTTTTAAATAACAAGTATTATGCTTGTCGCAACAGTAACATCAAGAAAATAAATATAGTACAGATCTGTACAGATCTGCAACCCTGAAAAGTTTTAACAAATTTTGTAATATCTTATGATCTATTGCTCAAAACTTAACGAATTAGGTACTATTTAAACCATCTCAATGAGATGGATCAAATAGTACTAAAAGTTTTAAAATTCGATTACTGAATCACAAGATAATTGCACTTAAGTGAATTTTGCAACTATCTCACAATCTTGTTAACTAGTAGTCCAAATTTAATGATTTTGATACTATTTAATTCCTCTTGATGAAATGGTTCAAATGGTACTAAAAATATTAAAATCAAATTACTGGTTTACAAGATATTTGCAAAATACATTTGGCAGCATAGTTCTGTGCTGATTTGCAAATTTTTTTTGTGCAAATCTGTATAGAACTGTACTGTGAAATATATTTTGCAAATATCTTGTGAACTAGTCATTCAATTTTAACATTTTTGGTACTATTATAACCGTCTTATTAAGATGAATCAAATAGTATTAAAATCATTAAATTTAGACCACTAATTAACAAGATTATGAAATAGTTGCAAAATTCACTTAAGTGCAATTATCTCGTGATCTAGCAATCAAATTTTAAAAAGTTTAGTACCATTTGATCTGTCTTATTGAGATAGTTCAAATAGTATCTAATTTGTTAAGTTCTGAACAATAGATTACGAGATATCACGAAATTTGTTAAAACTTTTTAGGGTTACAAATCTGTACAGATCTACACCATATTTATTTTCCTGATAAAGTGATAAACTCTAAAACTATTAGCAAATAGTATATGAGAACTATTTTTAAATAATAGTTGCTATTTTAAGGTCTCTCTTTTTATATCTTATAGTCTAATATAGCTATTTGTGTTTTTTTAATAAAAAGTTTTTTGAAAATTTTTAGTAAAAATAATTGTCAGAAAGAGTTTTTATTAAATTTATTTAAATGTAAATTTATAAATTTTTTTTTATTAAATAATTTATATAAATATAGTTATTATATATCTAAATAACACTCACGCAAGTTGTATAAACTCTTTCTGACGATCACTTGGACCAAATTTTCTGACAAAAAGAAAAGCCTATTTTCGATACTGGAGAGTAGTAATCTGTAGTGAGGTGAATCAACAGGGCGGTTTTTATAAAGGTTAACCTTTCTGCTATCTCAGGGACTCTTTTATATATTCAACATGCAAACCAAAAGCGTCTGTATACAAGATAACTGGCAGAAGATGGTACACTTATATATGAAATTTTGGTGGATAGGTGGAGGTGATAGAAGTCCAAGCCTTCCGTCGACAAAGCTATCGGTTGCGAAACAACTGGGAAACAGTAAAGAACGGGCTTCTTTTAAGCCACACTTCTTTTTTCTGGCCAAGTGGTGCCTACTATCTTTTTCTTGCTTCCTTGCCTTTCTTCCAAAATTTTTCAACAAAAAGTGGGGATTTGGCTTACCCTCCAAAAGATCAGCATTGTTTACTTTCCAAATTTGGACGGACTAGTAGATTGCAACCACGTGTTTGTTTACGGACAGATATGGCACTACTGCATGGGACTCAGCCCGGAAACTCCAATTACGGCGAAAGGGAGCCTTGATATAGGTCCTTGGACAATGGAGCCATCTGAATTAGGTGGGAAGGTCAGAAAGTAAACTTTAATAGTAATGTAGAGTTTTACCTTTACAAGAGAGATATACAAATGTTGTATTTGTTATATAATTTTTACCAACCTTGCACGGGTTATAATAGTGCCTTTAGGGTCTTAGTTTTCTTTTCATGTTTTTTCTTTTTCAAAATCTGTATTTATTTTTTCTTTTTGTTTGTTTTTCTTTTTTGGTTGTTTTCGTATTTGTTTTTTGGTTTAAACTTTTCCCTCTTTTGTCTCGTGCTTCTTGAGAAAAAGAAAGAATTAGAAGGGAAAAGAGGTCCTGAGGTAGGAGCTGAGCCCCAGCTATATTATATCTTTAAATATAGTACACCATATGTGAGGTATAGTGGCCAACATCAGTGCGATAACCAAAGTTGGGCATCTCAAAGAGACAGCTGGCTTTTAGTCTAATACCTTATTAGATAGCTTGGTCTTGTATTAAGCATTATACATTTAATAAAATTTTAGTACGCGGTTATCAAAAGAAAAAAAATAAATAAATAAATATATTTGAATTGTAATAATTTATGATTTATTCACAATAAATCAAATTAATTTGCAAAATACTAAATTTATTTACTAAATGAAATTTATTTAAATAAGCAAAATCAATCTTTTATAATAAATTTATTATTTAACTCTTCCCGACGATCACTTTTTTTCACAAAATTCCAAAATTCTTAAAAAATACAAGTATCTGTAAAGGTAAAAACAGTCTGGAAAGTAGTGCTTAAGCTCCATAACTCGGCAGTTGTTATTTAGAGATAGTTCTTATACGCTATCTGCTAACTTCTTTAGAGTTTATCACTCACTGTGGGGCCGGGCACTTGTCATTTAGAAGTAGTTCTCATATGCTATTTGCTGACAAGCCCAGAGTTTATTACTTATCTGAAAAAATTAGAAGAGTACCAGCGCCTTCCTATAGATTCAGTGTATTAAGTAAAGAAAATACACACTCTTTTATTAAACAAAACAAAGTGGTTTTGTTTTTTTTTTCTGCCTCCTCGCCACTCTTCAAAAATTTCTCACAAAAGTAGACAAAACAGCTTATCTTCTTCAAAAAATCGGCATTGTTTATACCTTCCAAATCTGGACAGTTCTAGCAGACTGCGATTATGTGTCTAGTTTGTTTTGTTTATAAACCATGTTGCTTTACATAATACCGAGATTGGCTGCTTATATTATTTAGGAGTCCAGATGATTTAGTTAGAAAATTTTATTTGATAAAGCAAAGCTTTATACTAGAGATATACAAATATCATATTTGTTATATAATTTTTTCAAGCCTAGCACAGGTAATAGTAGTGCTAAAAAGAAATCATTTTCTGCTATCCTTTTTGTTTTCTTTTCTTTGTAATTTTTTCTTTTATATTCCCTTTCATATTTGTTTTCTTTTTTATATTCTTTGTTTTTTCTTTTTCCCCTTTGTTTTTGTCACTTTTATTTTATTTGTATTTTTTGTTATCTTATCTCCCTTTTGTTATATACCCCTTTGAAGAAGGAAAATGTTAAGAAAAAGGCAATCTTGACAAAGCTTTCAGTGATTTTTTCAGGGAGTCATCTAGTAAGTTAGATGCTAGAGAGGAGTAAATTATTGCTGTAGCAGATCGCATTTGGGCACCATTACAAGCAGCCAAGTGAGTCTTTATTGAAGAATAGAAAGGTTGAAGACATTAAGTTTATTGCAAGCTTTTTGTTTAAAACCCATATATTTAGATTATGCACTCCTAATACAATAAAGGCAGAATTGCCAAATTTAAAAAAAAAAAATAACTTTATTATTTTATTTTATTTAAAATATTATATATAAAAAAATAAAATTTTTAATAATCCTGGTAATTTTTAAATTTAATTATTAAAATCACAACTATTTGCATTATAGTGCTATATTTCTAATTAGAAATTTAAATTTATATATTATTTATCAACTCTTGGTCTTTTATATAACTAAAATAAATTTATTAATATTAAATTTTTTTTTTTTAGCTCTTTGATGGTCTTGTTAAAGCTAAAATACAAGCAACTTTATTTAAAAACCAGTAATAATAGAAATTATTTCTAAACTAAACAAGTTAGAAGCAAGACAATTGCTAGCCTGACATTTACCGGCTATATAAAATGCATCTATTAGTAACCTGTTACACTATTTTGTATACAAATTAGATAAACTTTGTCAACTATTACAAGCTAATTTTTTCAATTCTTCTTTCTTTACTAAGAGCAAAAAAAAAGTAATGATTTTATATTAAGCAATACAAAATTACCAAATAACAAACAAAACAAAGCTATATCTAATAAAAAAAAATAAATGAAAAGGAAATTTTAAAGAAAAATAAATGAAGAAACAAAGAGATGCAAAAAAAAAAAATTGAAGAGAAAAAGCCCATTAAAGCTAACAAAGAGAGGAACTATCTCTATCAAAAAGTAGTGAGCAACAACCTGAAAGTTGTAATAATACAAAAAGAAAAAATGCACTATTATAACCCATACTAGTGTGAAGTAAAAATTTTATAACAACTACAATAATTGTATATTTCTAATATAATACAAAATCTAAATGAATACACAGTCCAACTATTAACCAGTTTCAGATATTTCTTTAACTGAAGACCTGATCCAAGTTACATAGAGTAGCACTATATCTACAAGTAATCAAGACACATAGTTGCATTTTACTAAGTTTATCTGAATTGGAAACTAATCTTTTGGAGGAAGTAAACCAAATTTTTCACTTTTTGTAAAAATTTTTAGAAGACTGATGAAAAAACAAAAAGAGATGGAAAAAGAAGCAATTAAACTAATAAAAAAAGTGTAGTTTAAGAGAAAATAAAGTTTGTTGTACCCTGAGTTCTAAGGAAGGCCTAGTAGTTTTGTTGATAGAAAAATTGTTCTACCAAAATTTGCTATATTAAAGAGTGCCATTTGCATTTTTCTTCTTTGTTTGCATTGCTTCTAGCTTGCATACTAAATATAGAGCAAAGTCTCTTAGGCCAGATTAACCATTTTATAATCTTAAAAACCACCACTAGAGACTTCTTAAAACTGTAGTCTAAAGAGCTTCACCAATAAGGCTTTTCTATTAGAATCTTTAATGCTTGCCAAGAGTGCCATTTGTAGGGTTTCTACAAATCAAACCAAATCAACCTTTAGGCCAAGTTTGAATTTGATTTGATTTTTAAATCAAACCCGAACTCAAACACTTCTCAAAAAATATGTTGAGTTTGATTTGAAGTTAAACTTTTTAATTAAGTTTGATTTGATTTGAAGTTTGATTTGAAAGTTTGCAAACATGTTTGAATAGTTTGAGTTTGATAAAGTTTTAAAAAAAATAATTTGTTTATTTAAAATTTTATTTACAAACCAATATAAATACTAACTAATATACAGTATTTAAGTATTTACAAACTTGAAATTAGAGTTTTGCAAATAAACATGTTAGGCACAATTGGTATTAGAGATTAGGCCCATATAAAATTTCCTCTCTGGATAACCAACCCATATTATAAACTCAAAACCAGGTAGCAACCCAATTAAAAGTGCTTATACAGGTCACCCAGGTAATTCTTATCTAGGCCTAATCTCTAATTGGCATTATACCAGTACTATGTCTGGCAGAAATATTATAGTTAGCTATTTATTGTAAATATTGTTAGCACCATTATAGGCACTAATTCCGGTACCAATGCTAGTGCCATTACTCATATAAATGCCTGCTCATATTGTGCTTGTGTTTCAAATTTTTTCTTTTGCATAATAAACTACTTTATTTATTTTAACTAGCTCTTTGCCCATATCTTCGTCATGGGAATTTTTTCGAAATCGGGCATTATTTAAAAAGATACTTGCTTTGGGTTTGAAGTTAAGTTAGTTTTATCGGTATTATTGATTCTAACATAAGCTACTTACTTGTAGTTGAAGTTGAGTTTATATTGGAATTATTGTAATTCCTCACAGAAATTCTGTAACAAAACTCATATGCTATTCTGATAATCAAAAATGCAATGAGTTAATTTTTTTTTTTTTTTATTCGCATCTAAGCAACTTTCATCTCTTTGGCCAGATATTCCTAGACACCTCGAGGATATTTATTTTATTAACTATTTAATTGTAGCTAAGATCAGCCTTGGTACATTTTTATGGCTTATTTGTACTACTCTAACTACCATACTTTAGACTCTCAAGTACCCTCTCATTCTTCAATCCTACCCGCCAGTGGTGTTATCGATCCGCTTCTGTGTTTACGGTGTCATTTTCGTACTCCGGCAAACCATAATCCGTTTCTGTACTCTATCCCATCACACTAGCTTTACACGTTTCCAATTGTGTACTACGGGGCCCAATCCGTTTCTGTATTCTGTGCCGTGTCACCAAGAACCTTATACGGTCGGCCTTACTTGAAGTTTCGGTTTCCTTCCGTTTCAGGTGAGGGCAGGTGCACCCTGAGTTCGACCCGTGATCTTTTTTCCTTTTTTTAGGTTAGTACTGCAACCATAGTCCTAATCTGGGGTTCCTTATGTTATCGATATTTCTTGTCAGATTCCTTCCCTTTTCTGGGTGCTACGTGACCTTTTCGTGGTTATGTCTGTAACCTGTTCCAATCATGATCCTAGCAGAGTATCGATTCCCCCAGTCGGTTTCGAACTCGTGATATCGCGATTGAGACCTGGGAGTGCTAGCCACTACACTACAGACCCACAGGTCATAAGTTAATTTTGTATTAGAATCATTGTAATTTCTTAAAGAGTTGCTATAAAATATCTTCTGTTAAAGAATTCGCCATTCTAATCAAGTTAGCTTGTATCAAATTATTGTAACTTCTATCATAAGCTTAAGTAAAACTTGCTATTTTAGTAGCAATAGCTTGTAATTAAAGTTGAGTTAGTTTGTTTTGCAATTACTATGTAAAAAATTCTGTTACAAAATTTACTTGCCACCCCGGTAATCATATGTGGTAAATTGGTTCGCATCTGAATTCTTATAATTTTCATCATGGGTTACTGTAAAAGATTTTGTTAAAGAATTTGCTATTCTAGTGAGAAATAAAAGGTCAAGAAATTTTGTATTAGAATTTTCGTGAATAACTGTAAAAAATTTCTTTGCTAAACTTACTGTTCTAGTAATATACAGTACATAGTTTACTTTTGCATGTTATTAATATTATCCATATCCTAGTTAAAAATGATAAGTTCGTATAATGCACAAATATAAATCAAAAATATAAAATTAACATGATCATATAAGTTTGCATTTCTATAATAAATATTTTTGTAGCACCAAACTATACTAACCCTAATGTATAATAATTTAAAACCAGAAGAACTTGGCCAATCATTTAATAATAAAATTTCCAGACAAATTTGTCTAAAAAACAGTACACGATTTTTTTTTGTAAAAATCAATATAAATGTTTAAAATCAATGATCACATTTGTACATATGAATTTGGTATGTATGCCTGTACTACTATCTACTAAACCCCAAAAGCTTGACCAATTATTTGATATGAAATTTCCAAGCAAATTTGCCTAGAAAACAGTATACAATATTTTTAAAAAAATTTGGATAAATGTTTAAGATCGATGATCACATTTGCACATATGTGTGTATACATATACTACTGAACACTAATAAATGATGTTCTAAAAAGAACTTGACCAATCATTTGATGCAAGATTTTCAGGCAAATTTGTCTGGAAAACAGTACACAATTTTTTTTGTAAAAAGGTGATAAATATGATTTGATCGACAATAAAAATTAATAGTTAAAGTTCGTATAAACATATGTACATACTCATATATACTGTAGTACATATGTATGCACACATGTAAGTGCAAAGAATAAAGAATATGTGGATACTTACATGGCATTGCTTTGTTTATATCAATAAAAACAAGAAACATAGACTTTTGCTCCAACTAAATTCCAATTGAAGTATATTGTATTAAAAAAATCCAATAGTTGGCATATTGTGAATAATATACAGTTAAATCAAATGAAATAATTCCCAATATATGTATGCGTAAGTGCAAGCTCTTTAATTTAGACATTGGCTAAACTATTGCTTGTTATTAGATGAATATAAAAATACCATAATATCAATAAAATTTTCAAAAAAAAAACTCATTCTCTCTATCTATTACTCATACAAAATTTTCCCCAACAAAAAATTACAAAATAATTAAATAACTTTTATTTTTATTAAGTAAACCTTACTTTTGTTCTTAAATAAATAAATTTTGCTTATAAAAATATATATAATATTAAAGTTCTAAACCGCTAGCACTTAAAACCGTCAAAAGAAAGGCCTTCTAGCTTTCAAATTACAAAACTGTAATTTATGGCAAAACTACCTTCATAACCTATTCTCCAAGCATAGAAAATGTTCAAGAGATTATTTTTCCTGTCATAACAAGCTATAGCTCATATCTGTAGCATCAAAATTGACAAAGATATAATTAAATTACTCCTACAACTCCCTTATCTTTTCTTTTTTTTTTCTCTTTTTTTCTTTTTTGCAAAAACCCTATAGACGTTTTTTGTACAACCTACCCAGCCCAAAATCATGTCACTCACATTTTCTAATACTTTAAAATTAGTGGTTCTTCTCAAACAATCAAATTACAAATCAATTATATACAAATTATTAATCCAAATTACACAAAACAAATACTTACTCTTTTTGTAATTTATTAATTTACACAAACTACAGTACCTTTGTCTCACAAATTTGCCTAATTTGTGCAACACAGTACCTGACCTGACACGTGACTTAATACATGACCTGTGTAGTACATGACTTTGTATTACTCAAATTTGACTTTTTGCTCAATGTTACATGAAACAACTTTTTATTCTACCAAAAGCCCTTCATAAGCTGAATTATAATTTTCTAATTAACAGACACGATCTATTATTACAAAACCTCTTTTTTAAATAAATTTTCTTTATAACTTGCTAAATTTAAAATAAATTTTCTCTTTTTAATATATAGTACAAATATATTATAATATGCTTACCCTTATTGATACTCAACTTGACTCCTTTGATCTTGACTACTGGTATTTTAAATACCAAGATTGTTTTGGTCTTGGAATGACAAAAGACAAACCACAATCTCTCCACATCCTTCCTGCTAATGTCAATCCCAAAAACTGTGAAGTTAAAAACAACAAGAACTATCACTTCTTTCTTTTACCTACACAACCTGCACTTAAAACCTGTATCTGTAGAAAATATCATACAAACTTCACTTTGAAATTTTTTAAAATTACTTCTCTATCTCAACAACAACCTGCTCTAGCTATGGAAATTTCTCTAACTATTTCAAAAAACAGATTCAATAGAATTTCTGAAGAACTTTCTGAATCACCTGCTCCTCAAATTGCTTCTAAAATTCTTTTTTCCAATTTCTCTCTGCAACCAAACCCAAATCTCAAAATTATTCCTTATTCTCAACATACACACTACTGCACAATCTGT
>CAJVPY010006890.1:0-10150 GCA_910591965.1 Dentiscutata erythropus | reverse complement strand
CTGCTATACGAAAATCCGAAAACAAAATAAGTATTTTGATTTTTTTTTTTTTTTTTTTATGGTGTATGAAAATTTACTAATTATTTAGAAACTTAGCAGTAGCATTTATTTTCAGTATTACTAATTAGCAAACTAGCACCTATTACAGTATTGTATCAAGGTTTCTGTACGATTTCCAAAAGCTATTTCCCGAAAGAACATTATACTGGCTAATTATTTTCTTCCAGGAAAATGGCTTTTGAGAATTCGAGTTACATTATTATTGTATTAGTATTAAAACAAATCTATTACTTAGCACTTTGTCGTAGCATTTTATTTATCTGCAATATTGTATCAGTATCAATAAAAATGTACTTGAAGCATTCAAATGTTCGTGTCAATTAATTATTTTTTTAAAGTAAAAATCGCGTCCAAGAATATAGTTAAGAAATTTTGAAAAAGTTTTGGTTGTATTTTAAAATTTTATTCTCTTGAGAATAAAGTACCGAACAAAAACTTTATGAAATCACTTATGTTTTAAATAAATAAAATAAAATACTTTCGCTTAAAAAAATATTTTGAATATATGACACAAGTTTGTCCAATTAAAGACGGAATTTCATGCAACTGTGGGGAGAAATTAGGGCCCCTTGTCAACATGCAAGAAATAAATACTGTAGGGTTCGGGTTTAAAATTATAGCTGTTTTCGAAATGGTTGAAAATAACGTTTACAAAAAAAAAAAAAATTACTGTACTCGAATAATCGATTAGTTTAGAACATTGAACGTTCCAATCTACATAATAGTGACCAACGTTCTAATCAAGTATTCGAGTATTCACCAAAAAAATTCTTTGTAAATATTGCTTTTTCGAAAACAGCGATAACTTATTTCGAAAATTGTAGGTGTTAAAAAAATCACATTTATGTTTTGAAATCCTGAAAACTAAATATGTGAACTTTTTTTTTTTTTAATAAAAAAAAATAAAATTTAAATATCGTCTAATTCGAATAAATACATCACTTTTTATTCGAAATCAGAAGCCGAATGATTGATTTTGAAACCTTCCAATTTACCGTAAATGTGCGTATACAAGACCCGGGTCTCTTACATTCCACCAAAAAAATTAATTAGTAAAAAAAGAAAATAATTAGTAAAAAATGAGGGTGGGTCTGATATAAGGGGGGATCTTGTATACGCACATTTACGGTAGACAATATACCTGATACGAAGAAAAATTTTTATTAAAACTCTAAAAATGATTATATACATTATTTTTTCAACGAGTTTTTTTTTTATTATGGCTATCTAAATCGATAAATATCCTAATGAATTTATATTTGAATGCTAATAAGTAACAATTTGTAAGTGCAGATTTTAAATTTTTAACGTCTTCGGACTTGGTTCACAGATTCGAGTCTGATACGATAAAAATTTAAAATAATACACAAAACAATTATTTCTTATTACACTTAGCAAGTTAAACAACCTGATCCATTGCTGATGCTAGACCAGCTATGGAAAATGATCCATCTCCTATGGTTAATAGGAAATTCGATATAGCGTTGTTGGGAGAGTTTGGAACCGGCTATTTTTCATATGTTAAAACCGATTAAAACGGGTTCAAACCAATTGCAGAGCGCGTTAATAAATAAAAGAAAACGCGTATTTTAATTTCAACATTCGAGCCACAGATAATGTTCTTTAAGAGAGTTTATCACTGGAAATAGTGCATAAATAATTTATTCATCGATATTGCGTGAGTAACAATTCCCTTAAATATTGTATTTAAAAGTCTTTAAGTACCGTCAGCACAAAGTGGCGAGTACATTAGTAAGATTTAAAAATCAAAAAAAAAGATTTAAAATATGAATATGGCAAACATAAGCGTTTATTTGCTTAAATAATTTGTTAAAGCTTTAAATTATCTTTCAGCCTAAAATACAGTAATTACTATTGTGTTGAAATTCTCATAATAGTAATGACACATAAGAATCCTAAGAGTTCTTTTGTTTGGATCCAAAACTTCTTATTCTTTCAAATCTTGAAATAAAAACCCAATGACATTTTATAAGTGGCAATAAAAAAAACACAATAAAAATCTATTATTTCACACAAAATCGTTTTCTTAAAGCTCTAATTGTAAAATTTTTTTACCTATTCAATAGGATACTTTCACTCTGATTACATCTAATTAAAAAGTAATTATTCTATTTTTTTTAACCGACTATCACCATGAATGAGGCTTGTTAAATCTTGTATGAACTTCCTTTCTTGATGGTATCTAAATTCAAAATAGTATTTGAACATTGTTAAGAAAAATTAACTCGCATTTATTGAAGGTATATGTAATTCTATTACTAAAAGAACAAAAAGGATACGTGATACCAGCGACAATAATCGCGCAAAAACAACCGATTCCAGTATGTTTTATCTTTGCACCCATAGTCACCCATCCAATATGTTCATTAGACCAAAAAGTTACAACCCAAGCTATAAAGAATGATATCAATACTAATAGTCTTGGCAAAAGATTCGATAAAGATAACATTCGCCGTAATTCTTCTACTTCACTTTGAGAATAATTACGATTTTTTAAAAAGTAATTTTGAATAAAATTCCAACTCCAAGTAATACGTGTTGAAAGATTAAATGCATTAGCTGCAATCAATCCAAATGCACCAGCCGAAAATACTTTCATGAAAATTATGCCGGAACCAACAAATCCTGCAGAAAATGCTATTAACCAATAATTTAAGGTACTAAGAGTCTCTTCAGTTGCAACTGCGGCTACGAATGCTTCTGTTATTCCATTAACACCCATAATCGGAACATATAAACAATAAGCAGATAACACTATTGGTGCAAGAGATTGTGACCATACAGATCCAACGAGAAGATCAATCAATGTTCCAGTGTAATTCGTAGCAAAGCAGATAAACAAAAGTCCAAGAAGTATATGAAATTTTATTAATGTTGTTAAAATTTTTAATGATGTGAACAATGCAGTTTTTTGTGAATTAACCATTTTTTCATCTTTTTTGTCGACATTAGTTAAAAGCTTAGAAAATAATGTTCTGCCAGTTTCCTCAAGTGGTTGAAATAAGATACGAGCAACCAAAGAACCTAAATGAAAAGTTTGATTTAATTATTTTTATTAAAGTGTATGCAACAATATTTATCGTTCATACCTTACCATAATTTACAACAAAAGCATAAATTCCTTGATCTGCTGGACTGCTCAACCATGCTATTAACATTTTATCACCCTCGGTCAATATATGTTTTAATATTGATTGTTTTGTAAATGTTCTTGCAAGGCTAAAGAGATGATCATCAAACCAAAATTCTTTATTGCTTTAGGAAATTTATATGAATAGATGCATGTTGGTAGTGAATAAAAAGTTAGATAATTATATGAAAAATGAAAAAGGAATAAATAAAAAAACCTACTTTTTATCACGTAATTTTCGTGGCATCAACAAAGAAATATCCCATTTGGAAACAAAGTAACCAATATAGCCAGCCATCATTACTAATGTAAAAGCGAATTGAGCCACGGCAAAAGCCAAAATACCAAAAGCGTTTGAATTTTTTTCATCATTTCCACGTGCACCTAAAAGAGTAAGTACAAGAGTAATGACACAACGAACAATTACACCTACTCCTTCACAGCTTACACGAAGTTTGAAAATCAAGTTATTCATAGCAGTTACATAAAGTGGTTCAATTATAAGTTCACCAAAAGCAGATATACCATATAAAACAACTGACGTTACATAATATGGTGTGTTGAAAGTTTCTTCAGGAGCATAATATACGTAGAATGCACAAGCAAGGAAAGTTGTAATTATTCCAGCGGGAATAGGAATATAGGATAAATTTATAATTTTTTGCATAGAACCTTTTGCAGAATCTGCTGGTACAGTTTTTTCTTTTGAATTATCATTATTGTCCACTACAATGGTGTCACCATCACCTCTCAATAAGGCACATCTGAATCCTTCACGAGATAAGAACAAGATAGTAGCTAATAATAATTCTAATTGAACTGATGCAATACCAAATGTTGCTGGATCGGTATAACGCAGCACAATTTGATGCAAACCAAAAGTTGCAAGTCTACTTATAAGTTGTAAAATTACAAGGGATGAAGCACCAGATACTGAAGATGATAAAATACGAGAAATGTTTTTTGATTCTGATTGATCAGATCCTGTTGTAGTTACATTATTACTTTCATCTTCCTGAGATGATAGTTTAACGTTCGTTTTACGTTTAATGGTTGACATAGTTGTTTACACATGTATCACTCGAATCTGCAGAAATTTTTTTTCAAAATAGTAAATTTATAAGATTTTTTTACCTTTCATGTGATTACGTAATAGACTATCTTTGGAAAAGATTTGACATCATTACTGCATTATCCGCTACGTAGTACGTACGTAACAGTACGCATATAGCCTACAGCACAAGGGTAAATTAGTTACGTATTACATCAATATGATGGTTAATAAAATAATAATGATAATAATTATAATAATAAAATCTTAATCGTTAACATTGTAACTAATATAGCGTAGAAGCAACTTAAAAAACTCAAAAAGGAAATATTTTTGATTTAAATCTGTTAATCTCTGAACATCTTACCGGTATAAGCTTTGTCTAACAACGTAATAGCCAAATTTACACAACGAAACGTATCCTCCATACGAAACCTGCGGTCGCGCATCGTAAAATAATAATCTAACTCTTTAATGTCAATAAATTGAAACCGATGATTTTAGATACTTTTGTACTTAAAAATTTCACTATGTTAAAATTTTGAACGATAAAGCTGACTTCATTGTTCTTGACAGATGAGCTTTATACAAGAACTGATAATTGGTAATTAATGAAGACCGGTTTATTTCAGTATTTAATGAATTCTTTATAAAAAAATGAAAAAGGCAGATAAAAAGACGCAAATAATATAATTTAAAATGTGATGTCTAAAGACGATTCGCGTATATATAAATTACGTGAGTACGCGCGTTGTCACTGCGAATGTGGCAAGAATGATGTACCGTATAGTATGTATTATCGTTATGTGACACTGTAATTGTAAGGCGAACGGGTAATGAACAGGTAAGTAATCTGGGTTCCCGGTACATGATTTCGTACTTACGTGCCCATAGAGATGTGGCCCGATCAATTTATTATATATAAAAAACCGGTTTTTATATATAATAAATTGATCGAGTCACATCTTTACGTGCCCAAAGTGGACTTAGACATGCTTTTCGGGATCCCTTAATCAAAACAATTACGTAAGTTCCAATCATAGTAAGGTATGCACTCATGAATCAGCTGACAACAGGAACGAAACTTTCCCGACAGGTTGACATAATTAATTCAACTCAAAAGGGAAAGAGAGAGGAAACAGGCCTGGAAGATCCAGGAATAGCAATTCGAGAAATTCGGAAACGATCCTTGAATTAAACAAGAAAATCCAAGAACAGGCTGAGGTTTTAAAAAATAATTTTGAATATCTACTCATTTTGGTTAGTTTATTATAATAAAAAAAAGGGTTTCGTCACGTTTTTTTTTGTTGATCGAGAATGTGATAATTTAATGATATTTAAGGAAAAAGAGGAAAATTTAAAATTGTTTAAGATCTCTTTTTGTAAAAATAATTAAAATTATCATGCCTTCTTCTACTATTAAAAGAAGTAAGTTCGAAAAAGAGATCTTTAATACCCTTTGTCGCACTTGTGTAGCATGTCATCGAATAAGGTAAATATTCTTTATGTTAGTATAAAAATGGTGAAAAAGCTCTTCATGACCATAGTTATTAGTGGATATGTAGATCTGGCATACTGTATTAAAGACAACCCATCGTTATAATAACATAAATTCTCTTTTTTCTTAGATATTCACCAGGTGGCGGACCTAATATAATCGGTGCCTTTACAAAATCTGTGATTCTTGTCCAATGTAAATATCATAAAAGAAGAAGAATCGGTAGTTATTTATTTGGTCTTGATTTAGTGTAATCTTTATATGATTAGAAATAACTAATTACTTAGTCGATACAAACTAATTGTAGGGCTTGCGTCTGTGCAGAAATTGGAACGATTATTATCTATTTTCCCTAAAGATACAATTGGGATTATAGTAGTCTCATCCAAAAATAAATTTAACTATGGTGCCATAGAAAGAGTTAGAACATCCGAATATAATATTATCTTAACTGATAAAAAACATTTACGTTCTGATCTCGTTCAATTCTTTGAAAGTCGCAGAGTTCAAACACCTCCCAATTTTAATTTTAATTTTAATTTAACTGTTTCTTTCTCGGTTATTTTAATTTTTTTATTAATGTTTCAAATTTTACAAATTTTATTCAAATCATATATATACACTTTTAAACGAAACTTTTCTTAAAATAGCTTTTGTTTTTTCTCGAATATCAATAAGTATATTAAACGCATGAAATTTCTTTTGAATTACAGATCTCGGTCTCGGCAATTAATAAATATTATACTCTGCTGTAACAAAAAAATTTTCGGGAGATTTTTTGTACTTATAACATGCTATCTTCACGTATTTCGCTTCGACGTACCTCTCTGCCCTGTTATTATCCCATGTTTTTTGTGAAAACTCCGTGAATCTGCAACATGATCAATAAAATGCAAACAAGCCGAATAATCTCCATGATTTAGGAGTTATAAGTTCCGCGAATATGCAACATTTACGGAAAAAACACGGAATATAATCACGGATCGACTTTTTTTGGATACCTCCTTTGTAAGGTTCGTTTATATGGATCTTCTTTAGAATAACATATTCCTAGCTAGTTTGTTGTTTTTGAACGGGCGAGACGTTCAGTCTCAGCGCAACTTTTGATATTTGTAGCGTTTCTGCTTAATTTCGTCTATTAGTCATTCAAGTCTTTTTTTTCTGTTTCATGGTACATTGTTGGGAAATGTCGGAATTTATAGAATGAAGGAATATTTTGACAAATTTGGGCAAATTGAGAAATATCTCGTGACTAAATCCAGAAACTTATAGAGCATTTGATTCATCTTAATGAAACAAATCAACTATGTCGCGAGATATTAACTTTAAAATATCCCGTTTCGTATATGGTTTTTTGTCGAATGATTATAAGTGTGGGGTACATTATTACCGAGTCTTTAAGATTTTTCTGAACTGTTAATAAACCTCATCTGATTCAAGATTTTGATTCTGGAATCATAAGATCTCTAACGCAATTTTAGATTTTAAAAAATGTTAATAGCTCAAATTTTGCTAAGATAATCTGCTCTTGGAGGTTGAACAAAAATGAATAAAATTCAAGTTTGCATATATTATTATTTAAGAAGCGAAAGTAGTTATTGCTGGAACTGGAATAGGATGGACTAATGTAAAATCTAAATTGATTTTAAAGTTCTCAAGAGAACTATTTAAAAAATTAATGTTCTCGGATTTTAAAAGATTGTTCTCAAAAAAAAAAAAAAAAAAAAATCGTATCAGACTTACTCAAACAATGTTCTTACTGTACAAAAGATTAATTATTAAGAGAAAAAAAATTTTTTTTTAAGCAAAATGTTCTAAATCTGTCTCATTATAACATGAGAATATAAGATTTTTAACACTGGATGGGACAATTTTTATTTCAAAAACAGCAATACAACGTTCATATCATTAATAATATACCTTCGGAAGATAATATCTATGATCTTTTTTTTTTTTTTTTCTAAATAAATTAAAAAAATAAATTAAAATAAATTATAAAATATATTTAAAGTAAATTTAAAATAAATAAAATTAAAAAATAAATAAAATAAATAATATATTATCAATTAAATTAAATCATTAATTAAAATAAATTAAATTAAAAAAGTAAATTAAAAAAAAAAATATAAAATAAAGGAATTAAAGTAAAATAAAATTTATTCTAGTCTAATCTACTTTTTTACTATGTTTTTGATAAACCAAATCTATTTTTACCATAGTTTTTTTAAATTCAGTATGCATATAGAGTATGGTTTTGCATAAGGAGGGAGGGTGTGAAGCGTTGCGCAGAACGTAAATCATAAATTGGAGTTAATAATATTATGTTAAAGAGCCGCTTTTTGTTATTTAACGAGTGAAAAACATGTACATAAGTTGATAAAATTTAAAATATTTAGCAAAAAATGTCTCATTTTAGAGGGTTTTCAGGTTAAATAATTTAGTTTAGTATGGTTACTCGGCTAATTTGATCTTCAGGAAATTAAAAGCTATGTAAATGTCACTAAGGTTGCGTGGTGTAATGGTTAGCACCCAGGACTCTGAATCCTGTGATCCGAGTTCGAATCTCGGCGTGACCTTTTACAAATTTTTTTTTTAATATATGATCTCATGATTAGAATAATTAACATATATCACATGATTTGTACATATCGATACGAGTGAAATCTCAGCGTAGCTATAACATGCTCATAGAAATAAATTCTCGACAATTAGTAAATGCACATGTGAATGTACTGTATATATCAGGTGTTTATATTTGTGTAAGCATAAGCATATTGTTATTTGTTTGGCAAATTATTCCAAATATCGATCTTACCGGTTCGATATAAATATCATAATTCGTTATTAAAAACGAAAATTGTCTGATTAAAGTAAAAAAAAAAAAAAATTCATTTGATTAGACAGAACAACTTCATTTTCTTTTTAACATAATATGAGATGACCTGCAAAGGGGGTTGGTATTAAAAAAAAAAAAACCGATAATATTAGATAAAACCAATGCTGCAATTTTATTTACTTATATAGATTTTAGAAAATAGGGGGAGGTTATGTAATATTAAGTGTATTGGTTCCTATAGTTTTGAAATTGAGGAATGGGGGTTTGTTAAACGAAAAATATAATTTGGCTTGGCCTTATATATATCGACATTCTTTTTAGTTGCATTGATCCGAACCTCGAAGGTTGACTTTTTTTCAAATTTATAACAATAATTATTAAATGCGAAGCAATTTTTCATTGAATATCATTACTTTCAACTCTGTATATAAACATCACTGCATTCGTTAATTCTCCGCCAGATTATACAAACGATGATTCATGTTTCGTCAAAGAATTTTAATTGGTGACTTTCAATTATACAACTCATGATTTTATCATAATGAACTCGTTGACGAATGCTCTTATGCTATATATTTTATTGCATTTTAGTTATTTTATATATACCTTTTTTGTGTTGATGATAATTTTAATAATCGTTTTGATCACATAATTTTGTTTCTAATTTTATTATATATGTGTGTATTTTTTTATCTTTATTATTTCAACTTTTATTAAAATAATTATTCAAATTTATTTATATCGTGAATGAGGTTTGAGAACGCCCTAAATCAACCAGAACTCGATTAAGAAATCTATCAGCGACGACTGGGTTTCTGCAACTGGCTTGAGAAAACTTTGTGTTGAACAAAGGTGTGCAATTATTTTTTATGAACTCTCTAACGAATGATTGTAAAATGTAACAGCATTGCTTAGAAACCTGCCAATAAATTTGAAATATATATACGCACGTATTAACTTTTGTTTAAAGTTTGAATTCAAATTACATATCGCATTCCATAGTTTGAAGAACCAAATGTTTTAAAATACCTTGATGTAAACTACAAAGTATGTCATACTGACAAATTTGACCCAACTTTAATCAGTTGCAATACAAGATTTGTCAATAATTCAAAAAATTTCGTAACTGAATATTTTTTTGGCCCAATAATGATCTTGGCGATTCCAATAGTTGTATTTAATGGATTTTGAAAAAATTTAATACAGAAATCATAACCTTCTCGTTGTAACAAAAATTTTATTACATCGATTAAAAGATTGCCCTCGAGAAATTTCGTAAGCGAGCTTTCAAATGCATTGGAGATAAAAATGAATATTCTTGCATCTCGGTGATTTTTAAAATTTTACACTATAGAGCAATCAATTTGATGAATAAGAATTTACTTTTTATTTTTATATGAAGATATTTTATTAATTTATAATGATCAAAATCTAATTTTAAATCCACTTATTTGGTGGATTTTGAATTCTTGATTTCATCTTTGCTAGGAAAATCACCCTTCGGGGTTTTCCGATCAGGCTAATTCGGAAAAGCTTAGACCAGAATGCCAGTTC
>CAJVPY010006889.1:0-10150 GCA_910591965.1 Dentiscutata erythropus | reverse complement strand
TGAACATGAACTTGACTTAAAAGTTCAATACTGAACTGAACTGAACATGAACCTCACTTGAAGGTTCAATATTGAACTGAACCTGAACCTGAACTTGACCAAAGTTCGGTTTCAGTTCGGTTCATAGGAACACTAATGCATGGTGTGCTTGTTGTAATTGATAAGCGTTCATTAGTGCATAAGTGTGAGGGTAAAATAGAAGTGTGTTAGGAGTGCATCTAGAGATAGATGCTTTGTACTTGACAGTGGTGGTGTATAAACTTATAAAACATTGACAGCTAGAAGGATTCAAGTAAGTGTTAGTAAGGTGGTAATCAGGGTTGGTATGGACTGGTCAATAGTCAAGCTTGACCAGACCAGTTTGACCAATTTGACCAGTTGGTCAAAGAGTTTAGTATTGGTCAAATTGGTCAAAGGATATTTAAATATACATATATATTTATATATACAATATATTTACTTTATATACTGAATTTATTTATAACTATTTGACTAATTTGACCAAACTATTTGACCAGACCAATTTGACCAGACCAGTTTGACCAATAAATTTTTGGTTGATCAGTAATTTGACCAACCCTGGTGGTAATGTAATCTGGAGAGCAGAACTATATTGATAATATAGATAGCTTGTTTTTCAGTAATTTTTGTGTAATTAAGTTTAATCAGTTCTGTACAGAATTGTTTTTTGATTATTCGAATAGAGTATTTATTGTTAATAGTATGATCAATGAAAGTGCCAAGAAATCTGAAGGTTTGTTTTGATGGTAAGTTGTAAATAGGTTGGTTTTGAAAGATAATAGGAGAGGTGTCTGTAGTGTTGTTGTGAAAGAGAATAGATTTGCTAGGGTTTACAGTTATTTTGGCCATTTGGTAGAAGGAGGATGCGATACTAAATATTTGTTAAAGTGATGTTCGGTTTGAGAAAATCCATGTAGTGTCGTCCATATAAGTGATTATGTTTGTAGTAGTCGTATGGGTCTGGGTAGAGTTTGGTACAATAGTAGAGGTGGTGTAGCCTAGTGTAGATTTGGAGATATGGCTGATAAGAGGATCGTAGTATATGCGCCAGAGTATTGGAAAAATTGTTTTGCTCTGATCAATGCTATCTTCGACGTTGTAAGATGGTGTTTTGCTGATGGAAGTAATGACTTGGTTTTGTCTTGTAGAGAAAATATAAACTATAAGGTTTATGATTTGGGGTGGCATGCCGATTCTAAGGAGAGCTTTGCTTAAAAGTGGTATATACACGGTATCATAGGCTTTGGACATATCTTGTGATAGTATCCAAAGTTCTTTTTTGTTTATGTGTGCATCTTCATGTAAATGAGTGATGTGTTGGATCGGTTGTAGTGTGGAGGTAAGTGGAAGTGCTATATTATTTGCAGGATCAAGCAGATCATTGCATACGAAAATAGAATTGATGTAAGTGGTTAGAATTTTAGTGAAGATTTTGCAGATATGTTCAATGAGTGTTATAGGGCGAGTCTTGAAGAGGTCTCCTGGTTGGTATCCTTTCTTCGGTATGGGCCAAACTAGACCTTTATACCATAATGAGAGAGTTGTTTGTAGATTGATACAGGCATTGAAGATCTTGGCTAATGATAGAATTGCTATGTGAGGGAGCTTCTTGAGCATTTCATTTGAGATTAATGAGAGGCTAGTTGCTTTGTTGTCGGGTGCTGTGGTTATTGTTGCCTGAACTTCGTCTGCTTCAATTAGTTTTAACAATGGTGCATATGTAGTGGGTGTAACTTGAGGTAGTGTTTTATAGTAATGTTCCCATTCTATCCAAAGGTTGGGGTCAAATGGGTTAAGTTGGATCTAGCGACAAAAGTGCTGTGATGTTTCTTGTTTGATTTCCTGGGGGTCAGTGATTATTGTAGTTGGTGTAGTGATGTTGTAAAAGGTGATAGGAAATTGGTGCCAGTGTAAGATACTATTAATCATCTTGGTTGTGTTGTTTTGAAAGTTAGAGTAGTGTTTGTTCGTAAAATATTGGATTTTTTCTCTTTCTTGGGTGTTATTCTCAGTATTTCTTGCAGTGTATAAAGTTGCACAGAGCTGTTTGAAATATGTTTTTGTATGAGTGTAGGAGCTATACTCCAAGTCGTTGAGTTGAAGGTGTTGATTAGTAGCTTGAGTAAGTGTATTAATTTTGTCGAGAATACTATTAACAGAAGTAATGATGTGTTGAATATAAAATGGGGTAGGTCGATTAATTATATTGTTACAATGCTATAGCCTTCTAAGTACCAATATAGCACAGTAACAAGGTTACCTGGTGCAGTGATATACTTTATGAATATACACGGGGTGGAAGTGAAGAGCTGGATTACTTCACTAGCAGGAGGCAGATGATTTGAAATAGTAACAGTATATAACTTTATTAAAATAAGAGATGGTAATAAGCTTTGCCTGTAGGAATTACTCTAGAGGGAGAATATTACACTTTACAAGAGAGAATAAGAGAAGTATCTAATGCTATGAGAGGGGTATAAACTCTAAACTAAGCGGAAGGGGCAAATACACTCTTTATATATCTTTTATATACCAAGCCAAGGTAGTAAAGGGAGTTGAGGGCCGTGTTGAGGGAATTGAAGGCTGTGTTGAGGGAGTTGAGAGACTTGAGAGACTTGAGGGCCATGTTGAGGGAATTGAAGACCATGTTGAGAGACTTGAGGGACTTGAGAGCCTTGAGGGCCTTGAGGACTGTGTGAGAGAATTGAAGACCATGTATTGTCTTTGATACTACCTTGTCTATTTTAGCTACAGTATGTGTTACAGTAGCTCTACTCTAATATTTTACTTAATAAAGTCTCTGTTAACTCTTATAATAATATATAATACAAATATAATAATAAATATCTGATAAAATATAAGCTAATAAATATAAGTTAAATAATACAAAATATAAAACCTAGATTATGTGCTACACTAAGCTAATCTACGAAAACCTGTTTCACAACATTTTTCTCCTCTTAAGTTTTTGGTCCACCAAAAACCTTATCTACATCTATGCTGTCTAACAAATTCAAGTAACTCATTAAATTTCTCAATACTTAAATTGTCAAGGTCTCTGAGCTTTATTGTATTTGTATGGTAAATTTGATTGGTTCCTGCAGCTTGAAAAAGTTTGTAAACTCTGATCCAAACTCTCTTTTTATTTTTGCCTAATTTCTTCTAAGTCTTTTCACTAATATTACTCAGGTACTCCAGGGCTAGACTTCCTGGATAGTATGCATACGCTAGGGCATATTGCCAATTATAGGAATCCTTTTTAATGGCAGCCTTGTAATCTTTATATATAGCTTCAAAGCAGGTGGTCCAATTTTCTTTGTCTAGAAATGGTACTTCAACCGGTAATACCTGTATAGGGGCTGTATTCATGATATCCATTTTGAGTTGGTCTAGCAGGCTAAAAAGGAGTTCATTTTCTATATCCAGAGATGAGATATTGCATGTGTGTCCATCACTATGCATGATTGTTGTAACCGATAATTCACAAATAATAGTTCCAGAGTATTGTATTTGTCGACAAATTTGGTGGAGTTCCTGTATCTTCCGGTAAAGCAAGGGGTCAATCCAAGAGGGTGCAGTAGTCATCGTAGGGTTAATAAGATATTTGTTAAAGTTTTCAAAGTGCATTAGAATTAAAATTATTAAGATTAAAATTATGAAAGGCAAATTTTAACTCTTTAAATATTTTTTAAAGTGTTTACTTGTGCTATATAATTGAAATACTTTTTCTATTTTGTTTAACTCACGCTTCTGTTTTGTTTAACACATGCTTGTTTTCTTTGTACGTCCACATACTAAAATCCATTTGCATGTGTTTTTATTTGTTCTTCCCACATGTTTTTCATTTGTGCCAACTATATGCAAAAATCTTATAAACAATGCTTAGCAATTTAACGAATTTAGCAAAAATTTCTAACCTAATATGTGTTTTAATCGTTTCTTGTCTTTTCTCCTTTTAAAATTGTGAGGTCTCCGAATCTATTCTAGATTCTGTACTAAAATTAGATTTAAATTCCTCTAAATTACTAATTTTCTTCTAAATTTGTAAATCACCTCATTATTGCTTGTAATTTCCTTTGTTGATTTCATGCAGCGATTTCTCTTGGCATGAGAAAATCTACCAATTGTTCTAATTCTATTTATATTCTTGTTTTTCCTGTGTCTGTTTTTCAAAATTTTTTCACACAAATCTTCCTTTTGGTACAATTTCTTTTCTATTAGTCTTTTATGTAAAAACTTTCTTATCTAATACTCATTTTTTTTTTTTCTTTAGTTCTAAATTTCGTTGGAATTTTTCTCTTGTCTTGCTTGTCTTCCTGCTGTTTTTCTTTTGTCGAAGGTGTGTATACTTTTGGGCCGTGTGCTTAGCTTCATTAGTCTTATGCTTGTGAGGATAAACGCCGGTCGTCCATGTCTGGGTGAGCTGACAATCCTTTGTGCTTGAATGATTGATTTTCTTTATGATTTGCATAATTGATTGCATGGCCCTGGTGGACATTTTCCCTATTACTTCCTCTTTCTTTTTCTATATTTCGCTTTTAAGTATACACATGTAGAAAAAGCGTTATTTTTCTAACGACTTCTTGGTCAACTTTTAGAATGCCCAGAACACCACGAAGCCAGTCAGTATTTGAAATAGTCTGAATATTATGAAACCAAGTTACAAACCTTCAGGCACGGCTTCAAGAGTACGATACAACTAAGCTGGTGTGGCAGAATTTCCTTAACGACGTTTGGGTGGAGAGGTTGCGGGTGGATTGAAATTGGTTGATAGTTTGGGTGTGGGATTTGAAGATAGAGATTGATAAGTTAGAGGCGGAGATTTTGGCATTGTAGAGTATTTTGGAGAGTAGTCAGGGTTTTTGTTGGGTTAAATGGTCTTCATTTCTATTTTTGTTTCTTCTTTGTTTTATTTTTATTTTTACTTTTTTAATAAATTTTTCGGTTTAAAATTCTAATCTAATAAAATATTTTAAATGTACTAACTAATAATTAATAAAGTAATAAAATTTAATAATAAAGTAAATGAATAAATATTATAAATCTTTGTCTATTGTTGTTTCGATTATGACTTGTGGTTTCCAACTTTTTTGTTCATGATATTTTTCCAGTCTATCACTATTAAAGTATCATTTCAAAATCTGGCCTTTTTTATTTCGTAATTTGTAAGCTCCATTTCCGAGTTTCACATAAATAGTATAAAGTCCTTTCTGTTTGTCTTCGAATTTTACTGATCTCGAAGCTTCTATGTCTTTTCATTGTACCCATACCTTTTCTCCAACTTCAAATTCTTCTGGTTTTAATTTAGTATCATGTCATTCTTTTTGCTTCTTTTGTGATTTCTCAGTGTTTTTCTTAGCTTGTTTTTGAGCTTCTGTTAACTTGTCTATTACATTATATGCATGAGTTAATATACTATCTTCTAAGTTTATTTCAGATTCTATTTTTTCAGTTGGTAGAATTAGTTTCACAGGTAGTGTAGCTTGTCGACCATAAGTAAGTTGAAATAGTGTATATTCGGTTATTGCATATTTCTTGATTTGGTAAGCGAATAATATGGAGGATAGGTATATATCCCAGTCTTGGCTTGTAGCGACTTTTGCTAAAGATTCATATAATGTTCTATTTAACCTTTCAATCATTCCGTTAGTTTGGAGTGATATGGAGATGAGAATTTGTAATGTATTAGAAATTTTTCACACAAAATTTTAATCATTTCACTTCTAAAATTAGATCCTTGGTCCAAAAGAATAATTTTCAGAGTTCTATATTTACACACTAGTTCGGTAAATATAAACTGAGCGAGTGTAGCAGCACTAGCATCTGGTACAGCTTGAGCTTCTGGCCATCAAGTTAAATAGTTGGTTGCAACAATGATATAGCGATTATTTCGTGATGTTATTGGTAACGATTCAACTAGATCGATTCCAATTCGTTCAAAAGCTTGTCCAATTTTAATGGGGTGGAGAGGTTTCTTTCTTCATAATTTACCTCATTTTTGGCATTGTTTACATGTCTTGATATATTCTTTAATATCTCTATACATTTGATCTCAATAGTAGCGTTTTGAAATCTTATGATATATAGCATCGATTTCTAAATGTCCAGTGGTGTGGTGGCTATGCATCATATAAAGTACAGGGTCTACTTCGGTCCACTTTATTACTCGTAAAGGTTTTTCTGGGTCTTTTCTATTTTTTTTGTATAGCAAGTTATTTTTAATTTTAAAATACCTTGCCTGATTTTGTAATTGTTTCCATTAATAATTAGTAAAGTTTATAGGTATAGTATTCGAATGTAAATAGTTATATAAATTATAGTATTGATCTAAATTCATAATAGAAAAATACAAAATTTAAATCAGAGTCTTGATAAAGCATCCATATTCGAGTGAATTCTTCCTGGTTTATGTTTAATAGTGAAGTTATAAGGTTATAATTTCAAAATCTATCATTCAATTCATCCTTTAGGTTCTACAGTTTTAAATCATTTAAGTGCCAAATGGTCAGTGACAAAAGTAAATTCGGTAGCACCTAAATAACTATGAAAATGCTCTATAGCCTAAACTATAGCAGCACATTCTAGTTCTGTTGCAAAATAGTTTAATTCTGCTGGTTGGAGACTTTTACTTGCATAAGCGACAGGGTGTTCCTTATCTTCTTGGTCCTTTTGACTTAGAGTAGCTTCAAAACCATAATAAGAAGCATCAGTAGTGAGAATAAATCTTTTGGTAAAGTCAGGATAAGCTAATACAGGAGTGGTAATTAGTTTTTTCTTGAGTTTATCAAAGGCTTGTTGTTGTTTTTCTTCCATTTGTATAGTATATTTTTGTGCAATAAATAGTTTAATAGTTGGGCTATAGCAGAGAAGTTTTAAATAAATTGTTGGTAGTATCCAACTAATCCAAGGAATGATCGTAACTTGGTAACATTTTGTGGAGGTTGAATCTTCCTTACTGTTTCAACTTTTGCTAGGTCGGGTACAATTTCGTCTGCACTAATAATATAATCTAAAAATGGTAAAACTTTCATTCAAAAATTACATTTATCCAAATTAAATTTTAATCCTGCTTCTCTAATTCTTTGAAATACAATTCTTAAATGTTTTAAATAATCATCAAATATTTCGGAGAACACATTTGTATTATCTAAGTATACTACCACAAACTTCATGCTATTCTTTTATATACTTGATCCATAAGTTGTTGGAAAGTTGCTAGGGCATTACAAAATCCAAAGGGCATTATATTGAACTCATAGGTACCATACTTCATAATGAATACAGTCTTTTCTCTATCTTTAGAATGCATTAAAACTTGCCAGTATCTGCTAGCGAGATCGAGAGTAGAAAACCAACATGATCCAGATAATGTATTCAACATCTCTTGAATTCGTGGTAGAGGATAAGCGCCCTTTTTGGTAACACTATTGAGCTTTCTGTAATCAACACAGAATCTCAATTTACCATTCTTCTTGTGTACGAGAACAGCAGGAGATGCCTAGGGGCTTGGGCTTTCAGATGGTTGAACAATTTTGCTAATTAACATTCTTCCTATTTCTTCTTTGATAAATTCTTGTTCACTATGTGGTACATTATAAAGTCATTGCTTAATCGGAGGTACATCTTCAGTATATATTCTATGCTGAACTAAGTTAGTTCATCCTAATTCTGAAATATCCTTTGCAAAAAGATCTGCAAACTCTTCAAGTAATTCTTTAAACTTCTGTTCTTGTTCTTTAGTTAATAGTCCTACATTAACCATATCTGTCTTTTCCAATGCATATTCCTCATACAGTATCTGGGTGTCTATAGTATATACAAATTTAGATTTTATAGTGTTCCTTTGCAAAGCCAGTTGCAAAGCTTCTTCTTTTATAGGAAATTCTTCTAAGTCTTCAGGTAGTTTTTCATCTTGTCTAGGATTACTTAAAAATTTTGTTGAGACAAAAATAATCGGAAGTAATAATCTGCTTGTTGTTGGTGGTATATGATTTGTTTCTTAAAGAAGTTGCTAAGTTGTTTCCTCTAAGTAATAAACACATGCTTCCAAACGTTCAAGAATTAGTTGAGTTTCTTGGTCTGTATATTTATTCTTTTCTTGAGTATCTTTTTCTTCTTCTAGTGAAAAAGATAATTCTTCTTCTTCTTCTAATGAAAAAGGTAATTCTGAGAGTAATGAGTATTCCATTTCTACTCCTTTTTTTTTATCTTTTACTTGGTTGTAGTAGTTTGAAGGTCCTGGTTCTCCTTCTGGTAAGATTGGAAAAGTAATTGTTTCTTCTTCTAGTTCTCGAGAAAGTGTTAGTTTTTCGATTTCTCCATAACACTCGTTACAAAATCCTTGGTTAGCATCCAATTCCAAGATTTGTTTAGCAAAAAAATATTCACGACAAAGAGTGACTTTTCCTTCAAAGTTTATATGCAAATTTTCAATTGCTTTTCGAGAATCAAAGTCAGGTTGCGAAGTATTAAAAGATTTTTGTAGAATTCATTGCAAGGTAGTTTATTCATCTTCTGTTAAATTTACTTGTTGTTGTAACGGTTGCTGTTGTAATTGTTGTTTCGGCGATAGCTGTTGTTCCTGTTGTTGTTTCTATTGTTGTTACTTCTAAAATTGTTATTTTGTCTAACTTTGGCTTTTCTGGCATTGCAGTCCTTTTGATAATGACCATATTTTCCACAGTAATGACAAACGTCTTTTTCTTTTTGGCTGTTTGCTATTTCAACAGTATAGGCAGTTTGTTGTTATTGGGCAAGGTTAATGCTAAGTTTAGCAATTTGGTCAATAAGTTGAGTAATAGCCTTGGTAGTGTTGGTATCAGTAGATACGACCAATCTTCCTACTTCTCATTGTTTAGCAGTTTCAATAACTCCATCTAGAGTATTTCTGTTAGCAGCTTGTACAGGCATAGCAAGTTCAGGGCGCAATCCTTTAATAAAGTGTTGGATAAGAAAAGCTTCTGATAGTGTAATAATTTTATCTTTTAAATTCTTAAATTTTGCGATATAGGTATCTATAGTATCAGTTCCTTGTTTTAACTCAAAGAAACTTTGTTGCCAAAGAGCCTTTTGTTTATTATCACTAAATCTGGTTTTGAAGAGAGGTTTGAAACTAGTATTTGGAGGGCCATTGTAGGCTGTCATTGTCACATTAGTATATCCTTTAACCCATTCTTCAGCAATTCCTTTCATGTACGCTTTAGCCAAAGCAAGTTGTTGAGTTTTATTCTAATTATTAGCTTTAATGGCATGTTCGAATTTGTCAAGCTAGTCAATAGGATCTTGGGTTCCATCATCTTTAAAAGATTTAATTTTAATAAGATTCTTTTTACCATTAACTCCTAGTTCAAGTGCTTGAGCAACCAAGTCAAAGCTTGTACAGTCGTATTTAAATTTGTAGTCATACCTTCTTCTTTACTACTTGATTCTGATTCAGATGATTCTTCTTTAGAGGATTCTATTTCTTTAAATAATTTTGCTATAGATAATTCTTCTTCAGATGATTCGGTTGTTTCCGATTTGTTATCATCTGCAAACTCATTATTAGCAAATAAAGTTGTATAATCAACAGTATGGACTTGAGTATGGTTGGAGCCTATAGATGAAGTAGATCGACTTTGATTGTGATCCCAAGTTTGTTGGCCAGAAAAACCTCCAGGAAGTTGTAATACAGTATTTTCAAGAAGTGGCACTTGTCGAAATTGTGGGCTTGTCGCAGGGTTCCAAGGGTCAATTTCAGTCCTATCTTGGGGTTGGTCTACTTCCCAATAATTAACAATAGGAGTATTGTCTATAGTCGGGTATATAGAAATATATTTAACTTGGTTGTTGTTGTTATCGAATAAATTTCCTTGCTTCACATTGAGAATAGTTTCTGGGGTAGAAAGGTGAATTTGTTCTTGTTCCTCAGTTAGATAAGAAAAAGAAGCTCCAAATAGTACTAATTCGTCAATACTATTGGCGTTAGACTCTTGGTTAATTAATTAGTAAGAGGAATTATAGAACTAGGAGTAGAAGTATAAAAATCGACTTCTAAAATCACAAACCTCGAAAAAAAAACTCTTTCCCGTAGATCCCAAAACACTAAGTAAACAAATAAATCGCAAAAATAATTCAAAAAACCATCAGT
>CAJVPY010006888.1:0-10150 GCA_910591965.1 Dentiscutata erythropus | reverse complement strand
ACTTGTCTAATTTTTCAATTCTCAAGCACTTTCGATCCTAGCGAAAAGCTGTGGAGCACGTGACGGCAAGGCACAAACCCATAAGTTGTATAGTCGTATTGTTATTTCTTGACCCACACTAGTGACTTCAGCATTAGCTGAGTGACAAAAATTTAAAATCATTCCGTACGATCTGCTGTATGAATTGGTCATCGTGATAAACCCAGTAAATGCCGTAAAAATATTCAAATTTATGACATCATTAATTTTTTTATACTTTTTTGAGGATCAGATTACCCCGCAGCCATGAAAAACTCATATTTTTAACGTTAAAATAAATTGGTAATTCGAAATAAATTAAGAATGTAAGTTGCACCTTATTTTTCACACGAAAAAATGATCGGTGAATATGTATAGAACACTCGTGATGATAATAATTTATTAACTGTATGAGATTTTTAGAGGCTTAAACAATGATAATAAATTTTAATTGTTTTTTATTTTTACTTAATCATAATATAATTATTTAATGATTGTCTAGATAAATTTATAGCACAAGGTACATTAAAATGTACCTACAAAATCATGTTCAAATTTCATGCGCTTGCCATCACTAGTTCTAATAATAATAGACAGGTTTGAATATTTGTTTAGAGTTAGAGATGCAATCTGGATATCCTCTAATTTAATTTTATAACGAAATTATTATAAAGAATCCTTAAATAAAAAATTGATAACGGATCGCATCTCTAGTTTAAAAGTAGCTTTTATGTAATAAAACGAGTAATAAACTAATAATTTGAATGGAGTCTACAATAATAAACAGGCAATAATATATAGTAATTTATATTTAATTAGTCTAACAGCCCGTCCAGTCATATAAATAAAAAATAACTATTAATTAAAATAACTATGAGTTTTTCTAATGATTCTTCAGATTCTTCGATTTTCACATAGTAAATATATGGAAATCGTTGTGTTTATACGTTACATCTGTAAATACAATACTTTCTTTTTTCATTGTCCTATGATATAACGCTAAATTATTTCAAACGTAAAGACTTTTATATAAACGGCGTGTTATTGCGTAATTTTTAGGGGGAAATGGAGGGTTAGCAATTTATCACGTCAATATATCGAATATGAACACTATGGTTGACTGCTGATTTTATCACCTAGGGGCAGGATTGGCAATGAAACCAATGGAGTTCAATGGTTATGCGAATGGTGCTCAAAATCCAGTATCCATTAGCTCCATTAGAGCTCCATTGAGCTCCATTGCCAACTCTGCCTAGGGGTGGTACCGTAATAAAAGAAATTACGTATTAAACGGCATACCCTAAGTGTTTGCTATGTGTGTTTTATCGTTTGAATAATACAAGTAGGAGCACATATTATGATACATTTTTGTTTATGAGTTGGGACAGCTTGGCGCAGACATAAATGCATGTGTTAGACATATTTAGATAACTAACGCTAATTATTTATGACAAATTGGCATAACGATAACATACGTAAATGGATATGTTAGACGTATTTGGTTGTTCTTAAAATCCGCCATTTACATACATGCGGTATAAATTTAAAGGAGGTGGAAATTAAAAAAATGTCTAAATATGTCTATTTAAGTATTAAAATGGTGTGACAGCATTCATTTACGTACAATACTTTAAATTGTGCAAATGCAACTATAAATAATTATAAGAAACCTGGGTATATGCATGACTTAATACCACCCCTCCTACTAAGTCTAGAGATATTCCGTCTATTTATTAAACTAAAACCTATATCCGAAACTTTATAATCAGCAAAATCAGCTCACCCATCCAAATGAATTAAAACTTAATAAAACCTGTTATTTGTTTTAAAATTGGTAAAAATGTAATAAACCCGGGCCAAGCATTTAGCTATTATTTATGTCTTCAATATCGTCATAAGCCTTCACACACATGATAATTTTGCCGTTTACAAACAGGTTTTGAATTCTAATATGAAAAGTGTATGCACAAAACTGATTGAAGTTATTGATGAATTTTGCTATATAACAAGTTAAAAAGCCCTTTCTGTACTTTACAAAATTCTGTTGTTCAATATTACAGTATTTTGACACGAATACAATAATTCAATATGACTGAAGCAAAAAAACATGTTATTGTGAAGCCTTTCGGTGAGTTAATAAACAAAATTTCATTTTCATTAAAATGATCTATTAAGAATTTTTTTAATTTACTTATTAGACAAGGTTGAACTCCGTTTACCTGTCGAAGTGTTAATGTCTAATCCTACATATAAGAAACGAAGAGATTTGTTTCTTCAAGGTTTTGCTGTGGTTCAAAGTCGTGATGCCAGTGATCCTAAATCTTTTTATGCAGTTGCTGGTATTCATGGTCTTCCTTACGCACCTTATGATCTATTGCCTGGTGAAAAAATGTCACCTAGTGATTGGAACAAGAGTGAAACTACTCGCTGGGGTGGCTATTGCCATCATGGTGATATACTTTTCCCTACTTGGCATCGACCATATGTTTTATTACTCGAAATGCTTATTTATGAAGCAGCTAGGAATATTATATACGATGACAAAGCTCAAAAGTAAAAGATTTAACCCTTTTTTTGTTCTTAAAATGCCTAAAAAATTTCTTATTTATTTCTATTTCTATTTCATTTAAAAGTTATCCAGCAGGTTCAGAAACTGATGAATATAAAAAAGAAGTTGAAAAAATTCGATTGCCTTACTGGGATTGGGCCAGTCCATCTACACTTACTAATGGTGTACCCTCAGTCTTATTTGATGAATATGTTTATATTGATAACCCTACTCAAAAAAATGTTCGAGCTCGAAATCCTCTTCGTGCATACACTTTACCAGTAGATCTTGGAAGCTTAACACTTGTTGGTGATGTGTCTAATCCAACGCAAAGACCATATAGTCCAGATGGAAGCACTACTCCTTATACACCAAAAGGATATGCAACAGTCAGACATCCTGATAGCAATTATATTTCTAGTCCAGATACAACCGGCCTTAATGTTGTAACTTTCTGTAGTTCTGTATTTCGACCAGTTCTTTATCAAGTTTTATTTGTTAATAAATGGCGTCAATTCAGTAATCATGGTGATGGTGAGAATGAACCTAAGGATGAAAATTATGGTCATTATTCATCAATTGAAGTTGTTCATGACGCTGTTCATGATTCATTGGGAGGGGCTGGTGGTCATATGTCATATGCTGACATTGCTGGTTTTGATCCCATATTTTTCCTTCATCATTGTAATGTGGATCGACTTATTGCTATTTGGCAGGCATGTCATCCTGATATTTGGATCATTGGAAATTCATACACTGAAGGCACATTCACTCAGCCAGTTGATAAAAATATTGATGAAAATACTGATCTTACACCATTCAGAAAAAGTGAAACAACTTATTGGACCTCAAAATTAGTGAGGTACGTAAATGTTTAATTAATATATTAAAATTCATTGTTAATTAATTAAGTAAAATCTTTTTTCTGTTCGAAATAGAAATATTAAAACTCTTGGATATACTTACCCTGAACTTGAAAAAAATTCTCAACCACGCGAACTTTTACGTGGTATGCTTAGTTATTATCATCCAACCTTATACCTGTGAATATTTTTTTATATATTGTATATAATTTTTTTTTTAATAAGTAAATTAATTAAACTTACATTTACAAAATCAAACAGGCAATATCATTGGAGGCTTACCTTAACTGTTATGAAAAATAAAGTTGGAGCTCCATTTCAAATTCGTGTTTTTCTTGATTTACCAACCGCGAACGCTTCAACCCCTATCAGCAGTCCAAATTTTGCTGGTCTTATATCAATTTTTGCTCGTGGCAAAGAAACACAATGTGCTAACTGCTTACGCAATTTTAACGCGGTGGTAAATGGTAATGTTGACCTTACTTCATGTATGGAAAGGTTATTTATTGATACAAATCCGGAACCTAGTGGTGATGTGGTTGCAAAAAGCTTGGAACCCAGTCAAATCACTCTCGTTCCCGTTTTAAAAGATGGAAGTGGAATCAGTCTTGAACAAGCCGGTTTAATTTCCGCTCAGTATTGGGTATTTGATGAAGGTCCTGAATTTGACCTAGATTACGAAAATTGGACCAAGAAATTAATGGGACAGGTCTATCCTCCGCAAACGAGCCAGTAATCCCAATAGGTAAAAAATTTTAATTTATATTTTAATTAACATTCACTAAATGAAATAATAAAATTATTTATTACAAACCGTATAAATTGTAAATATAGAAACTTAACAGTATAGCTTACTTTCACAAGTGAGCGTACCATTAAACACCTGAAAATTTTATTCGTAGAAATTATGATTAAATAATTTAAAGAAATATTTATACTTACTAGGATTATGTAACTATTTAAATACAAATAAAGTTTCATAAATTATGACTGGACTGGCCATATTTTTTACTTATAAATTGATAAACCCAGATGATAATCAAATCCAGGAGTTAATATCTTAAAAGTCACCCGTTAATTATATAAATGGAATAAACTAGAACATGATCATGCAGGCGGTTTTGCCGCCTGTTTTAATTATTGAGGAATAAAATGATAAAGTGTAGCTTGATAGTAAAGATTCACAACTTGAATAATCTATTTCAAATACCTCAGTTTATGAATATTTATTTTTCACTTACATACAGTACACTCACATAGTAAAATTAAATAAAATGAATTCAAATTTTTTGATACCTAAATGCCTTATCTATTTTAATTGGTGTAAATAAAACAAAGTTAATGAAGTTGTACAAGAATTCACGAATTTAACGAATACTTAATTGAGTAAAATTAACGTAAATAAAATAAATATTCGATAATTGGCTTAAAATTGGCTTGCACAAGATGCACATATGCAAGTATTTTTTTTTGGATTTTTAAAAAATCTCTTAAGTGTGCAAGTAAAGCTTTTTAAAAAGTTGCACAAAATACATTTGTGCAAGTGATTTTTTTTTTGAAATTTAAACACTGAGCGGAGCGGGACTCTGGATTTTTAATATATAATAAATTATTAATCACAGACAAGGTTTGTTTTACAGACACAAACAAGTTTATTTCATAAACAGTATATTTTACCAACAACTCATTTCACAATTTTTTTAATAAATTACATTAACCTTAAGTGGTATGCATTTTTATTCCAACGATAATGATCAGAATTGCTTTGTATGTGAAATAAGCTGTCGTAAAAATATACTGTCCATGAAATAAACTTGTCTGAATTAATAATCGGTAAAATAATTTGTCTTAAATTAATTATCGTGAACTAAGCTGTCTATTAAGTGATTATCGGTAAAATAATACAGACCCATAATGAATAATGAACGATAATATCAGTGAATAAATCAAATATCTATAAGGGCCCAAACCATCTTACCGATACTTGATTTATCATTGATTTATAATACCATACCAATAATTTTTTTGCATACTTTAAGATAATAATTTATTTCAATCGGTTTCCTCTATTATCATATAAAACCTAAAATGACGAAATGATAAAACTGATGAAAGTGATGAAACTAATGAAAAGTAAACTGATCAAAGGTGGCAAAGCTGACAAAAGGTGTGAAACTGACAAAAGCTAACAAAACTAATGTATTCAAAAATGTGTACGTACTAGGTTTGCACGATAATAAAACAGCAACAAGTATTTTATCTCATGAGTTAAATTGCTTTATTTGTGTAAAATAAAATGAGGCTTATAGAACAGGATTCGAAAAATAAAAAACAACTACGTGTTCTTTCAGCCTCATAGTATAATACAAATCACATGTTTGCTTAGTTTGGCCACATTTTATGGTCACGAAAATTAAATCGAAATTGAAGATGAACAAATCCTTTCTAGAGAACTTTGATAATCTAAGATTATCAAATAATCAAGCCAGCAAAAAAAAACAGAAGAAAATTGAAGTAAGTTCAAAACCCTCCCACATTTCATGTTACAATTCAACGTAATCGTACTGGTACAATATGTAAGAATAGGTAAACAGTTAAAAAATTGATACTGCTTACATATATTTTACAAATTTTTTCAGCTGTGCTAGAATTCACGAAAAATATTTGTCTGTTTCACTTTGCTCAGCCTCTTTTCTATATTATGCATCATAAAGTGATTGTCAATTTTCTTTTCTATAAATTCCAGCCTCACTTCGCTCGGCCTCTTTTCAAACCCAGTTCTATATTTTGCGTCATAAAGTATAATCAATTTTTTTTTCTTTCTATAAATTTCGGCCTCGTTCAAACTTCACAATACACGTCATATCGCATAATCATGTTTCGTAACTAGAAAATAA
Organism: Dentiscutata erythropus; assembly: GCA_910591965.1. NCBI lineage: Eukaryota > Fungi > Glomeromycota > Glomeromycetes > Diversisporales > Gigasporaceae > Dentiscutata > Dentiscutata erythropus. The sequence goes on along the minus strand of CAJVPY010006888.1, from coordinate 3,824 downwards.
ATATTTGTAACACCGAAATACCCGAGATCAAAAATTTATCGAATTCGGCAGAATTACAGCTGTTTTCATAAATTCTGGGACACCCTAAAAAATTTGCCGAAGTCTATTCGGCCGAATTTGATAATTTATTGATTTCGATATGATTAATGCATGATCAGTATATAAAAAAATTATTGAGTCACTATTACAGCACATTGTTCGATCAATATTATATTGCATTCGCAATGTCAACTCATTCAACACTTATTTAAAAAAAATATTTTTTTTTGCCTTATCCAATATGTACGATACAAAAATTTATGTCAAAAACTGTTCTTGCCAATTAATAGATATTCGCTAAAAATAAGTTGGCCTTTCTTAATAAACATATAACAGCTTAAAATTTAAATGATCTATAAATAAAAACAAAATTTTATATTTCAATTTCGTTTTGTGAATCTTTTTATTATATAATTATCTTTGGTAACTTATAGTATAGCAAACTTGTTTATTGTATCTATACAAAAATAAAATTGAAAATTTGCCTTTTTAATACATAACACTCCGTATTACATGAATAGGCACTAATAAAAAAAAGTTTAAATACGATCAGGGGTTGTAAAAAAATGCAGCACAAATTAGATTTTATTAATATTTGTCGACAATGTCTTAATAATTATAATAAAGTTCAAGGTATGTATGTTTATTTAAAGTGATAGTAATTCATACCTTTGAAATTGCTTGAGAACTCGACCCACGGAAGACCTGTTAATACTCAGACGTTTAGCAATTACTCTAACTTAAGCCTTCTAAGTTCTTTTAACTATTTTCCAACGAATATGTTTAGTAACAAATACATATGTATTATGCATTTATATAGCACCGAGATAAATAGTTTATCAAATTCGGCCAAATAGATTTCGGCAAATTTTTTTTAGGGTGTCCCAGAATTTATGAAAATAGCTGTAATTTCAGCCAAATTCTTATCAATTGTCCCAGAATTAATTATAACAGCTGTAAACTCGATTCTTCCGAAGCAATCAGTTTTATTAAATCCGATTCTTCCGAAACAACAGGTTTTATTACAGCTGTTCTCATAAATTCTGGGACAATGATAAAAATTGCCCGATGATCATTCGGCCGAATTCGAAAAGTCAATTTTGAATTAGAAAAAATAAACCCCGATTTTATATTCGAATCGGGTTAATCCAGATTCAATTCAATGAAAAGAATTTCTAAAACTTGATTAATGATTTATTAATTTTTAAAAATCTTTATTCATTAGTAAAAAGAAAAAAAAATAAATTAAAAATAAATAATTAAGAAAAAATAAATAAATAAATAAATAATAAAAAATAAATTAAAAATATAACTTATAATTAAGACAAAATAAATAAATAAATAAAAATTAAACTCCGGCATTACGGGGTCATTGTCTTTGGCTCCTGAGTAAGACCACTTCCTTAAGGAGGTTTGTTTGATTTAACATTTGTTTTAAATATATCATTTATTAATAATGGTTCAACCTTTTAAAATAGCGATGAATTCTATAAATCCAATACTCACTTTAAAACATAGAATTTGTTCAACTATATGGTCCAAATTTTTTATTTCATATGCCTCATCTGGGAGACAAAATAAATAAATCCCATCTACAAGATAGGTTATATCATGATGATGCATAGAGTAGAAAGTGAATTTTTTTTCTATAAAAAAGAATATTAAATAATAGTTACAAAATATCACCACTAATTATAAATAAAATTAAAATATTTATAATTCACCACAATGTCATATGTTTCTACAAATTTAATTTTATTGGCATCTACATTCTTATTTTTTAAAACTTTTTGCAATTTGCATAGACTTAATTGCATTGCTATTATTGAATTTTATAATATTAACATATAGTATTAATTTATATTAACATATACTGTATTTTATGAACAACATATCCTTCAGTACTTTAGTTATATTGTGTTTTTCTTTTTTAATATCTTTTGTGAAGGTGCTGCTAATGACTTCAGCAATGCATATACAGAATTTCATATTCTCTATTTTCATCTTGTAAGTAATGTCATACTTTTATACAATATTGCTGATTTGTTCTTTACGATCATCATTAGAAATCTCTTCTCTATTAAAAAAATAATTAAAGTTTTATTAGCCCAAATCTAAAGGTGCATTGATTTATATTTTTAAAAATAGTTCTTTAAGGGTCAATGTCAAAATTCTAAAAATCAAAATTCCAAAATTTAATTGTTATGTCACGTGATGTCAGATTCCAGAATTCAAACTGTTTGAATACTGGAACCCAATATCACATGATGTGACAATTAAATTTCAGAATTTTAACTTTCAGAATTTTGATATAGACCTGTTCTTTAAACATTTAAACATATATAATGGCTTGAATATTTCTTAAGTCAATAAATGAATTGCTCAAAAGGCGATCCACAATAGCACTTCTGTATACAAGCTCCTTGAAGTCAAAGCTAATAAGAGAATTGTATATCTTCATAAAGCAAGTAATACTGCAAAAAAATTAATATCCATATAATATTTATAAAAAAAAAATTGAGATTATATATATGTACCCAAAGGTACATGTACCCGTATCATGTGATATATAGATTGCCACTAAAATTCAAGATCAGGTGTAATGTTACACGATCAGAAAAATTCAAAACAAACGTTCATTTTGACAAAAATCACTCATTACGCAAGAAATTGTATACTAAACCACCTTTTGTGTATTAATGAAAAGTTTTTCTTGAGTGATTTTACTATATAATAGTCTAAATCCTAACCTTAACATAGTTATTACACTAACTCTAACCTAAACAATACTGGTATTACCGATTTTTTATATAATATCATATAATAAAAATATAGGTACAAAAAAATTTAATGTACCCTACGGGTATAACTACATTAATTCAAAAAAATTACTTACAATATTTTGTATATAGATTGAATTCATAGTATATCAAATATATTTTGTTATCAAATTCATCTCCTATTATAGGGTTCTGAGTGATGACAAGCATTGCTTTAAATAAATCTTTGCTGCTTTCTGCTATTTCTTTATATTTAACAAGTAGTGATTTAGCCACAGCATTGGTGCATTCATTGATAGTGACTTGTTCCTTATACTAAAAATATAAAAAAATACTATATTAAATAAAAAAAATAATAAGTATGAAAAAAATTAGTTGTATACTAACTTCAATCTATTTCTTTTCTAAATTAGTCCATTTGTCTTCAGATAGAGCTTTTTAAATGTGAGTGCTTTTATTTTTCCCTGGAAGAAAATAATTTTTGTTTTTGAACCTGAAGATTCTACTTTTTGGCTAATAGTATGAGATGACAAAGCTACCTACAGTGAGTACTATAACTTATTATTAATATTGTAATGCATATATTTAAAAAAGCTATAATTATATGCATACTGTTGTTATGCTTCTTCTTACTACATTCTTTAATAAAAATATAAAAAGTTGTAATTAGTTAATATTTTTGTATAAAAATTTTGGCATATGAATTCTAAGGCTTTACTATAAAATTCCGAAAGACAAAAACCTGAAAGAATATAATACTAATGAAATTAGCTAGCATTAGTAATAATGCTGGATAATTTAGTCAATATTATATCCTTTTGGGATTTTGTAGAAAGCTGAATTCTAAAACAAACTCAGTAGCTAATGATGTCAAGTAATTGCTTAAATATTGAAAAAATATAATTACTGATTTTTGTCAAGAATTATATTTTTTTTTTTTTTTTTTTTTTAATGTTAAAGGTGAGACCATGCTCTTATCTTTATTAAACTTAATGAAAACTTTTT
>CAJVPY010006887.1:0-10151 GCA_910591965.1 Dentiscutata erythropus | reverse complement strand
GGTAAAAAAAAGATCTGTGTATTTATTTTTTTTATGTTGATCTGTGAAACAGAAAAGAGCCTGTGTGATTACATGACCTGACCAAGACTGGAGATCGATTGATCACGTGACCTGGAAAATCTCATCTACATCCTGTATCTGTTTCCTTTCCTTGGTTCATACTTTTGAAATATATGTCTTTTTTCTTCAGTGCAACAACCCGGCAGTTCAGCTGATGTATCCTCTGGCATAGAACCTGGTCACTTAGTTCTTCGATCTTAGGCCCTGGTTCGATTCAGCCCTCCTGTGATACTATCGAAGATCACTGCTATCTCCAGATTCGGGTTTTTCCAAATGGGTTTTCGGTTATGCCGGTTCCTCAAGTTTATTGCACCAAAGCTTCCATTACTAGATGATGTGATCAAAGTTACAGATTATAGTTCTAGATCCAACCAATAAGCATAGCTATTAACCGAACACAGGTCTATTTTTCAAATATCATCGCCAGTGGAATTTGAACTCTAGATCTGCTACTTGAAGAAGATAACGACTAGACCACTACACTAAGTCGCCACACCTTAGTTGCTATACCCTTTTTATTGCTTTTAATATAGTATTACAAAATAGAATTCAATATACCAATCTATTTTGGATATATTAATCTTCTTCTAGATTTTAGTATAAAAAACTTTTTGATATTAGTTTTTAAATACAAAAAATTGTTAACAAGAAGTTATATATTCAATAGATCAACTCTCTCCAACAATCACTTAGTACAAAAATTTACAGGCAGACAAGGCACAAAACACATTAAAAAACAGCAATATTTCTCTCCAACAATGAAAGAAAGAGTAAATAAAGCATAAGCAGCAGCTTGTTATAGTATAGTTGAATAACTAGAGTAGCAAAGAAAACTCAAAAACTGAACAATACAACTTTACTATTGGTAAATGTGCCAAAACAACAAAAGCTGGAAAAAAGAAGAGTATTCTAGCAAAACTAATAAAAACTGCAAACAAAACATTAAGACAAGTCAAATCAAGTTATAAAATATGAAAGACTTGGGAAATATTAGAGCAAAATAAAGAAAACAACACTTGCTCAAACCGAAATTTACTTATTTCAGCTTAGAATTGGGGAATTGATGTTGACTCTGTACTGCAGATCATTTGTGAAACAGACTCTTAAATACACATAAAAACATGTAATTTACATGCTTATAATGTGACAAAGCAAAGCTACATAACTATACAAATAGTGATTTAAAATACCAAATCTAGAGGATTTTAGAGGTTTTTTTGAACAGACAGAAAGAGAAAGAAAACTATTGCATGACAAACAATATACAACAATGCAATATAAAGATGTGTACATTGCAAATTACCTGGGTAAAGTGGTATTCAGTTAATAGCAGTTGTATATGGCATAATTGAGAGATTTAAATGAGCAGAAAGCAAAGAGGTCAGAAAGCAAGATTTGACTAAGGAAAAGAAAAAACTTCTAGGACATAATACAGATATTGAAATGCATTTAAACACTTGTGTTCAGAGTAAAGATGGCCCAGTTATAATAGATTTCTATATAAATACAAACAAAGAAAACACTTCAGCAGTAGCAAATAGTAGTAATACTGACAGTATATCTGCAGTAAAACAAGAAAATCTATATAAAAGAAACCTTGAAGAATACAGCAATAGTGAAGTAAATAATTCCGAAGAGGTGAAAGAAATATTACTCAAAAACAAGGTAGGCATGACAGACTATAGCCTCGAGGAGTTGATTACAAAAAGCTCAAAATATAAAAAAAGACAAGCAGACAAGAGACAAATCAAAAAGCAAAAAAGCCAGGAAGATATATACAACTCAATGTGGGCCTCCAAAAGGGAAGTGAATACACAGCAACACTCAAATGAGCTATCACTTTCACTTACAATATAGGACCTCCAATGAAGTATAAATGAAAGAGAAATTAAGCTATATCTCAATCATTTCAGTACAACAACTATTCTCAAATGGCAACATATCTGGGGAGAGAAAAGAGCCATATATATAAAAGTAGTACCAAAAACAAAGAAAGGAAGCTACTTACTAAATAAATACTGGTTGGACAATTGGGGCAAGGAAAAATGTACAGAATTACCCTAGGAAAATTTGACATGACCATACTCGAGGAAAGAGACAAGTTTAGATATACAATTAACAATATGCCAAAGACAGCATTTGATAGTCTACTATTGCGACAATTAAGAAGATATAAAGTACAAGCAGCCCATACAATAAACAATAGTAATAGTAATCAAAGCATAAAAGCTTACATCTATTTTGAGTGAGAGGAGGATATGATACAAGCCCAAAGATCAAGTATGTATTACTTTAGTAAAAGATTAGAGTAGCAACTATTATTAGCAGAGCAGAAAAGAAAAGCTATACCAAGAATCGGTTTTATGAAGAAATGGAGCAATCTCAAAATAGAAGATAGAACAAACTAGCCCAAGTAGAAGGAAATGAATACCTCGAGTCAGAGAGGCCTGAAAAAAGAAAAATAAAAGTAGCTCTGATAGCAGCAAAAGAAAATGAAAAAACTAGTAATATAAGAAAAGCTTTATAAAACAAAAAGAGTAATAATACAAATTTAAATACCGAAAGAGCGGCCTTGAGTAAAAAAGTTCAAAACAAAGAAAATATTTAGCCATTACACCAACAAGAAAGAAAGAAGCATCAAAGCATAGAAGGAAAAGGAAAAGAAAAAGAAGATCCAATATTTAGTGCTTTGATACAAATTCTAAACAGGCTAAAGAAACTAGAAGCCCAGAATGCATGATCATATAGAGAAACCACAGGGGCCCCTTTGCAAATCGCTTCTAAAAGGTGCTATGGGTGCACCAACAACTAAAACCAGGGTGTACAAAGGAAAAGAAAGGAAGTTAGCAGAAGATATTCCGGAAATTCAACTTCTACAGATCTCAGAATGTCTTAGAGAACCGGGCTATTAAATATAGGGTTTCATAATATAAATGGTATAAAGGATAATAAAAATAAATTAAAAGCGATAATAAACTATGCAGAAGAGAAAAAGATAGACATTTTAGAGTTAAGTAAAACTAATATAGAGAATATTGAAGACAATTATGCAACAAAGAATATAGACAAATACAAAAGCTTTTGAGCAAGCTTAGAAGAAAATAAAAAAAAAGGATCAGGCATTGGGGTCTTAATCAACAAGCATTAGAAGTACCATATTACTTATCTGATCTGAGACAATCCTTACTATATAAAGTTGGTTCTAGATTTCAAATGCCTCATAATAGAGATAATCTTTGTATATGTTGCTCCAAATAATACAACAAGGCAAAAAGAGATCCTATATCTTTTAAAAGATATATTAAAAAGACCAAGCAGAAAACCAAAATGGCTCATAATCATAGAAGATCTAAACGTTAACACATCAAATTTGACAACTACAAGCTTTAATAAGTCAAACTCAAAACATTAAACAAAGAAGAAAATTCTGGCCTTGCTTAAGGAAAAAAATCTCTTTGACATATATAAAGCTACACAAATACCTACATGGTCAAATGGAAATAGTAAGTTAAAAATTGACTACATATAGGTTTCAAATAGTTGGAAATACAATGTGGTTAGCCAAAAGTAGAGGATATGGACACATGCATAATAAGTAGCTATAAATTATTATGAGCAAAGATTATCACAGAGTTAGAACTAAGAAAAACAGATATAGCCAAAAAAAGACAAGAAAAGTGCAAAAGAGTCAGTATAGAAATAGAAAAGCATCAAAAGAAGATTGGTGCAATTATAAAGAGAATTTAGAAAAAAGACTCAAAAATCAGTAGTGCAAGTGCAAGCCAACTAGTATAGATAATAAATGAGATATAATAGAGAAATGCATCATATTAGCAGCTAATAAAAGTCTTCCAAGAAAGAAATGATGCCTAAAGTACAACAGAGCAGCAAAGAAAACGAAAAAGCAAGAGTATTAAGGCTGGTGGTTAAAGCATATAATAGAGATTTTCGCAAGATTAAGAAGCAACTACTACAAAATAGTGAAGAAAATAAAATTCTAGCTGCTTTGTTATGTATAAAAGATATAGCCGAACTAGAAACAGAAACAGAAATTGATCTATTAAGCAGAGAAGGTCTAAAAAACTGTGCAAAGATCCTGTATAAGAAATGGCATCAAAAAGTTAAAAAAATAGAAAAGATAGAAATTAGAAAGAATATAAAAGAGAGATATAGCTTAATTGTGTCTAACTAGCGAAAAATGTTAAACAGTTTACTCAACCAGCCACATAAACAGATCAAAATAGATGGAATTGTAAAAAGTACAGAAGAGGAGAGTGAGCTAGTGCAAGAGCTAGACAAGGTATTTAAAGAAGTCAAAGAGCATTTTAAAAAGTAGTTCTGCAAGAAAAATATAATACAATTTGAAGCCTTGTCACCAAGATGGAGAAATTAGTATACTCTATGAGAAGATATTGAAGAGACATGGTATAAGAATATAGCAGACAGTATAAGTCTAGTCGAATAGAAGCAAGCACTAGACCAAGTAAAATCCAAGTCAGCCCAGGAACATTGGGCATTACATACCCTCTGATTAAAAGAGTAAATGCATATACAAAACAGGTTTTCTTAAATCTTGCCTCAAGATGCTTTAAAGAAGGTAGCATGCCAAAAAAGTAGAAATTAGGAGCACTCTATTCTATACCCAAAACCGAAACCTGGTGTTTTAATCTAAATAACATGCAGCCAATTCTTTTGTTAGAAGCGTTTAGAAAAATGGTGGTTAGAGTCTTAATAAACAGATTAACAACTTATAAACTGCCTTATAGAAAAGGCAAAGGAGAAAAAAAAAAAACTGTGGCTTTTGTTTCAAGATATGAAAAAAGTCTTTGATCAGTAAAGTTTAAAATGCTTAGCCTAGCTCTACAAAGAATCAAGATTCTACAAATAACAATTAACTTTATTATAAATTTGTTCAAAAATCAGGAAATGGAGGTCTTAACAAGCCTGGATACAACAGAAAAGTTTATAGCAGGAGATAAAATTGACCAAGGAGAGGTGATTTCTTCTCTGGTTTGGAGAATATTTTATGATCTCTTGCTTGCAGAGATACAAAATAATGAAAAGCAAGGCTACAAGCTAGAAGTCAAATAGCCAAAAGACCTAAGTAGAACAGAGATATACTTCCAATATATGAATATACCAGTTTTAGTATATGCAGATAATACCATCTTTATTATATCTAACAAGGAGGAGCTAAAAGAAATCATTACTATAGCACAAGAATTCTACAAAATAAATGATATTGAAATAAATAATAAGAAATCAGAGCTCCTTGTTATAGGTGGAAAGTGAACAAAAGTGCCAAGATTCATTGAAATGGGTACATCAAATAAAAAAGGTACTGAAAAGAAAGTAACAAGGTTCCTCGGTATCTGGTTATCTAGAAAGGTCAACCACTCCTATATAATAGATATCTAGTGTTCAAAGACAAGCTGGCTTATCACGGCTTGCTGCGGCTTAATGCGGCTTATCACGTGATAAATTCGAAGTTATCACCAAGTCATGTGATAATAGCGAAAATATCATATGATAAATTTGAAGATATCACATGGCTTGGTGATAAATTCGAATTTATTACGTGATAAGCCGCATTAAGCTACAGCAAGCCATGATAAGCTGGCTTATCTTTGAACACTATAAATATCATTAAAAAAGAAACACAGACAGTAATCAAAGCAATATACAAAAAGAGTACAACTCTTGCACAGCTGGTTTATATAAGCAATAGAGTATTAATTCCAAGGCTGAAATACAGAATCCAAGAAACCAATGTGACAGACTTCAAAGCCCATTGCTAAAGATTATTAAAAATAAATCAGATTTTGTAGCAACAACAACAAATGCAATTATAACACACAGAAATATAGTGAGAATCAAAACAGTTTGGCAAAATCAAATAGCCCACCATATAATCGAGCTAAGAAAAAGACTAAACAATAACGGCGAAGTAGGCAAGGCAACATGGATTAGATTACAACAGGCCCAAATAAATTGCAAAAGCACACAATGCATATTAGGGCTAGATACTAAGAGGCTTAAAAAGATTCAACTAAAACAAAATCTAGCCTATAAAATCTTAGTCGCAGCGAAAGAGTTGAATTTAAGTACAAGGTCAATCGAAATTAAAGACAACTTGAGGCTTGTGGAGTCAGGTATAGAAATCATTGACCTCCAAGATGACAAAGAAATTAAAAGATTCGCATAAGAAAAAGAAATATGAATTCTAGTTTTAGAACAATTACTAGACAAAGAAGGTGTGAATCTGCTTATATAAAACTAAATCAAAAGGTAAAAAAGAAAAAAAGCAACCGAAAAACCTCCTAACTAGTTTAAAAAAATTGAAAAAATAGTCCTTGAAGACCCTGGAGAAAGAAGAGTTAGACTCGACTTGAGAAAACAAATAACAAACTGGTTAATACTCTAAGAAATACCCCTTCAATCAGTAACAACAAAAGGAAAAAAAAAATAGGTGCTAGCTAGATCTAGAAATACAGTAGAGATGGGAAAAATAGTAAAAAAGAGAGGAAAAAAAACAGTTATAATAGAATATTGGAAGGCAACCTCTAACCTGCACAAGAACATACTTACACTTACTAAATATAAAGAATATAACAGTGATGAAGCAGAAAGTAGTAAAGCAGACTTTACTTGTATAAAGAGAAGTTAAAAAAGCAATATACTAACAATCAACCCAAGATTTATTTAGAAAATTCACTCTCAGGATAAGAAATGAGAACTTTGCATTCCACTAAGCTGCTTTATAAGCCCTTATTAGCAGATAAGCCTATCTATGAGTAGAGAAGAGAGTACTCAGAAGTGACAAGTTAAAGATGTCACAATTTACCCAATAGAAAAGAAGGTAATAGACCAAGCTATTGAAAGCACACAAGTAGCAAAGAAAATAAAAAGAGCAGTAGCCAAGCTAAAAAGTAAAAAGAAGATCTTCTTTTACACAAATAGATCTCTACTTAACCCAACAGAGAAGCTAAAGAAAAAGAAAATAGGTTTTGGCTAGGTGGCAGTCTTAGAAAAAGGAAATAAAGCTAGCAGACAAGTACTAGCTGACTTTCACAGAGCAGTAAAAGATTAGCCATTATCAACAAAAGCAAAACTTGGTACAATATAGATAGCCCTCTTAGCAGCCCCATGCAAAACCAAAATCGAGATTTGTACGGATAATGTAGCAGCAATACAGGCAGTGCAAGCAAGTCAAAAGAAGAAAAGAGCTTCTAAGATATTAAAAAAGAAAAACCTCTGTCTATTAAAGCAAATACAGTGAACTATTGATTTGAAAGAGCTTAAAGTCTAATTCAAGAAAGTTAAAGTATATAGTAGAGTAAAAGAAAATGAGGAAGCAGACAAGATTATAAAAAAGAAAGCTCATAATTCAGAAATAATCAACCCAAAATGGCTGTGAAATACACATGCATTAACAGAATTAAGGTGGAAAGACCTAAAAGTAGATAACTTAACACAAAGCTTCATTACATGACTAACAGAGGCCACTATTAATACTAAGTGAAAAAATTTAAAAAGTATAATTAAATGGGTAGATGCTGAGCAAGAAACAAAAGCAATCATATGGAGTAAAGTATGGAAAGATATAGAAGGAGTACAAGGAAGAAACTGCAGAAGTGCAATGCAAAATAAAGAATAGATCTTCAAGATAAAGTGTCTAAATGGCCTGCTCCCAACAATGCAAGTTCTAAATATGAGAAAGGCGGAGCTATATCCAGATAATACATGCAAGATATGCTAGCAAGAAGCCAAAACACAAGATTATCTCGCTGTCCAGAATTCCAGAGAAAGTGGTGTATTCTAGAAGAAGAAATAAGCAAATTACTCATAGAAAAGGCAACTAAAGAAAAAGAGAAGCTTGCGATCAGGGATATACAAAAGATACAAGACCTAATCTTCAGCAAAGATATATAGAAAAGAATCTCAGCAAGAATTGAGCTGATGAAGGGGTTAATTACAAGGCAGAGACTAGAAAACATAAGTATAATCATAAGTGAAGCAAGAAAAGTTAGCAAGTATGTTCAAGCTATATTTAACTACTTCCAGCACCAGTTTTTCAAGCACTTTTAGAGCTTCCAATGTGAATTAGTAACAGATTGGGAAAAGCGTAATGGTATAACCAAAAAGAAGAAAAGAGAAAAGGCTAGAAAAAGAAGACCTAGGAGGAATAATGAAGTGGATAAAAAAAATACCAACTCTCAGACCACCGACCATGAGAGAGAAAGGGCAAGAGGTAATGATAGTAAGAAGAGAAAGGAAAAGACAGAGGTATTGAAGGAAAGAGACAAAATAATTGAAAATTGGGTCTTATGGGGAAAAAAACCAGCATGGTTCTCGCTAGCTAAGACTCAACAAAAACATTAGGCGTTTCTGACAAGGCATATGATGGCCTATTTATCATATTGACAAATTTACGGAATTAACCTAAATTAGGTTTATATATTTAACAATACGATTGTAAAACTGACTCTAAAATTTTAGCTATGATATGCATTCTGCAATTGTTAAATTCAGTGACTCTAATTTAGATCTATTCCGCAAATCTGCTGATATGTGATCAAGAGAGGTATCAGTTATGGTACAAAATCCTTAGTAAGTTAAGGATCCTAAAAGAGGTAAACAGTTGTTATAGCAGGTCGTATTAGATATTTAACCTGGCAAGTTTTTATTGAGTTAAAGCAACAAGTTGTAAAAATTTATATATTTGTATATAAATTTTATAGCAGTTCACATGAATAAAGGCAGGATTATTTAAAAAAAAAAAGAAGTTATATATCTACTTTGCAGAAATTCTTAATTTGTTATTTAAAGAAAGATTATTATTTATTAATATTATCAACTCTAACTCTATGACAATTACTTGAACCAAATTTTGCTGAAAAAACTTTCAACAAAAACAGTAAAAACCGACTAGCCAAACTACATAAAACGTGAAAAAAGGAACCATAAGTCAGCATTTGTCGTTTAAAAGTAGTTCTCATATGCTACCTGCCGATAGGCTTAGAGTTTATCACTTACTGCAAACCCGGCACTTGTTATTTAGAGATAGTTCTCATATGCTATTTGCCGACAAGTTCAGAGTTTATCACCCATTGACAAAATATGAGTAGTGTAGTTTTGGCTAGAAGAAAAACTATTTTTGTTGTTTCTAATAACTTACTTTTCTTTAAGTGGTATCAAAAGGTCCTTTTTTCTTTGTCGTTTTGTGCCAGTTCTACCAAAATTTTTCAATAAAAAGTGGGCATTTTGGCTTATCTCCAAAAGATCGGCATTGTTTATACTTACCAAATTGGGATGAACTCAGTAGAAGGCAACCACATGTTTTGTTGTTTTGCAAATATAGTACTACGGTACAGGAAAGAGATCGTTACCCTCATTTAGAAAATATCCAAATTGAGTCAGTGCTTAGAACGAGTCCCAAAGCTAAACCATCGGTTTATAATTGAGATATAGTAATTAGTTGCAATTATTATATAATTTTTATCCTTATGCCTGTTACAGGCTATAATAGTGTGTCATGGCTACCTTTCTTTTTTTTTGCTTTTTTTATTTTTGTTTATTTATGTTAAACTATTTTAGAATTTGTTGAAAAGTTTTTTTTCCCACCGTAAGGTGTTTTTTTTTTTAAAATATTTATATCTTTCGTAAACATGGCTTTATTTTTTTTTACTGTTATATTTGAATAAGGGTTTAATTATGTTGTCAGACTTAGGTGAAAGAGGTTTGAAAGAAGGAAGAGGTGGTTATGACAGGCAGTAAGTACCATCTGTTGAGATCCGGGTCATATTTAATTGCAGAAGGAGTCTGAAAGGAGAAGAATCCTACTATAGCAGGTCGAACATAGGTACCAAGTTGGTAACCAGGTTAGTTGTAACTTGTAATTTAGGTAACAGTTTGGGCTACAGCACTTGTCATTTAGAGATAGTTTTTATATGCTATCTGCTGACAAATTAAGAGTTTATTATTTACAATCAGAATCATAAGTATCCCACCCCTCTTAACTTTTTAAATTAAAATGCTAGAGTCTTGAAATTTTTACTGTAAATAGTACTATATAAATGTAGATCAGATAT
>CAJVPY010006886.1:0-10152 GCA_910591965.1 Dentiscutata erythropus | reverse complement strand
GATTATATGCTTTTTTCTTTATTCAAAACTTTGAACATGTTCATGAACTTTGAACCTAGGTTCAATAGGAACACTAAGTATAACTTTCAATATCTTGTATTTTAAAACATAAAGAATAGTATTAAAAATTTAAAATTAATAGCAATATGGTGTTATGTGGATAAAATAGTCTAAGGAAGAAGAGAGGTCAGTTACTGGATATATATATATATATATATATATATAATGTAATATAATACATAATGTATATACTTCTAAAATTGGTCTTAGGCACTTGTAATTTTGGTAATTCTTAGTTCTTTATTCTATTTTCAAATGAACTTTACTACACTCATCTATTTGTATAAATAGATGACTTTATTATTATAGTTCATGCATTCTGATCGAGCTTGAGAAAATAAACATGTTTGCTACGTAGTAATTTATATAAATGCTAAATTTGAAGATGTTTGTGTGCATTTAATTAAATTAAATTACATTATCAGTATAATGCTTATCTAAAGATTAATTTATTAGTATATATATACATATATAATGCGATAATATGTACTTGAATGAACTTTCAAGTTATCAATATTGATATCAATATGCTAAGTAAATTATATATTTGCAAAAATGTGAAATAAAATTAAACTATGATGTTAATTATTTGATATCTAATGCTATTTAAATTTAATTTAATTATTTTATTTATGTTTTTGACTTTGATTTTTAAAATATTACCAATATTCAAACCAGATTAATATTTACTCAAATGCTAAATTTTTAACATTATACATTATTGAATGTAGTAAAGGAAACTACATAGTAAGTTCTAAAAAAAATAGTGTTTTGTATATTTGAAGAACCTTTAATAAAACTTTACTTTCTGTTGAGCCAAAATAATTTTGTAAAAGATCTAATAATGTTTCTACATAAAGATTCTTTGATAGTTTTTTTGGATCCAATAAGCTTTTTGATAAGTTGAAGCTCTATAATTACACTTATTGATTATAATTGTTAATTCTTTTGTGAAGAATTTTAGAATTCACTAACTATAAATTGAATTTAGTATTCATTTGGACATTCTATTAATTGATTATATGATTTATCAAATAATAAAATTTGTATTGAATTATTATTAAGTTCCAATGTTATGTTCTTTCGTTCTTTTGAATATCTTCAGAAATATGGTAATTAAATATTTTTTTGATTAAGCTCATCTAAAAATACTTTCTTTAATTCTTGATTAAGATAACATCTATCTCTATTAAGCTCTAATTTTTTAAGTTTACTGCCTACTTGTAGAAACATCTTAGCCAATGTAGTCATAATAGAAGTCATAATAGAAAAACTAACTACCTCTTCAAGTATTAATTCATCAATCTTCAAGTATTTGAAGTCCTTACTTGTTTGGCTATATCTTTAGGAATTTAAAATCCTTACTTGTTTAGCTATAATATTTTGTTAGTTTGGAGATCTTCTGCTATATTTTTATTAATTGTTCTATTGATCTTTAGATTCTACTTGATCATTATTAAAGAACATCTAAAAATGTTTCTAAGAGGTTTAGTGGCATTTTCGTAAACTCGCAGGTTATTCCATTATTTAGTTATTGGTTATATATTTAATATGCTATATATATTTAAATAAAGATTTGGGTGTTTTGGAATGCTTAATATTTAATGAAAAAAAGGCATTTTGACTTTTTATAGAGCAACTAGAATTGAGATATATCATCAAATTTTTATATTTAAAAAAGTAAATTATATAGTAAAAATATAATAATACTACACGATATACCAAAACAATATAAATTATAATTTAATATATAAATATGATATCATAATATATAATATATATATATTATATATAGGAAAAATGCATTTGTCACCCCTGTTACATCAAATTTTGTCACAGATCACAGTGGCTAATTTATGTAAATCATTACATGATCAAATTAAAAATCCTATACTATGGTATCTTGACAACTACTATGTTAATTTTAATGAACTTTTTTTATTAGAATTCTATGAATATGTAGAATTCAAATAAAAAAATGTTTATCGAATTTGGCTTGATAGTTGTTAAGTTATCTTCACTCAAAGTTTAAAAAAAGTTTGTTGTAATTCTTTTTGATAGATGTTTTGAATTTTTTAAAACATTGGGTGAAGATAGCTCGACACACACCAAGCCAAATTCAATGACCATTTTTTTATTTGAATTCTACAGATTTGTAGAATTTAAAAAATTCATTGAATTTTGCTTGGTAGGTGTTGAGATATGTTCGCTCAAAGTTTAAAAAAAAACTTTGACACAGCTCTACTTTTTGATAAATGTTTTAAATTTTTAAAACATTGAATGAAGATAGCTCAACAGCCACCAAGCCAAATTCGATGCCTAATTTTTTATTTGAATTCTGCAGATTTGTAGAATTTAAATAAAAAAAATTTCATCGAATTTGGCTTGGTGGGTGTCGAGATATCTTCTCTCAAAGTTAAAAAAAACTTTGCTGCAGCTCTTCTTTTTGATAGATGTTTTGAAATTTTTAAAACTTTGAGTTAAGATAACTCGACACCCACCAAGCCAAATTCAATGAATTTTATAGATTTGCAGAATTTAAATAAAAAAAAGTTCGTCAAATTTGGCTTAATGGGTATCAAGATATCTTTATTTAAAGTTTAAAAAAAAACTTTAGTCAGCTCTTTTTGATAGATATTTTGAATTTTTTAAAACATTGAGTGAAGATAGCTCGATACTCACCAAGCCAAATTTAATGAACATTTTTTTTATTTGAATTCTACAGATTTGTAGAATTCAAATAAAAAAAGTTTAGTGAATTTGGCTTGGCGGGTGTCAAGTTATTTTCACTCAATGTTTAAAAAAAAATTTGATGCTATTCCTTTAAAGAGCACACCAAAAAGGAATTAATAAGTACTAATATTACATGTATAAATTTAGCAGTTTTAAGTTTAAGATTTTACTATTAAAAATGATCGGCAAAAGGTTCTTATTGATTTTTTACTATCATTTTGTGATGAAAAACACCCTAACGCTAACACTAGACCTAAAATCCACCTGTACTTATTAATAACTAACTAATCTTAAATTATTCTAATCTACTATAACTAACTCTAAAAAAAACAAAGTCCTAAAAAATTATAAAAATAAGTTTTTAGCCAACCCTAGTATCAGCTA
This sequence comes from Dentiscutata erythropus, assembly GCA_910591965.1. Lineage (NCBI taxonomy): Eukaryota > Fungi > Glomeromycota > Glomeromycetes > Diversisporales > Gigasporaceae > Dentiscutata > Dentiscutata erythropus. The sequence continues at coordinate 6,975 of CAJVPY010006886.1, read as the reverse complement.
CGCTAATATATTCGTTAGCATTGGAGTAACAACTAACTTTCTATTAACTTGAATTTAGAGTCCCCATAATACCTATTAAAATCTACTTATATTGGTCGATACTCTAAAGTAAAAAGTTTTTGATACTGTAGCATTAATTTTAATTATATTTGTTGTTAGGGCACTGACATTTATTACGTAATATCCATTTACTATGAAGGCTATCCCCTCCCCCCACATAAGATCTATATTATATAATTTCTTTGTGTAACGTAAGATATTGATATAATATATGCTCAACCCCTAAAATATTACGTAATAAATGTCAGAGCCCTTACAGGTGACCCTCGTTAATATCAACCTAAGCCACAAACCCAAATTTTTATATCAAAATTCCCTTATATATATCAACTTGAATATGATTTCTCATTAATATCACTAACAACATGATTTAAAATCAATTCAAATAGGTTGATATTAACGAGGGTCACCTGTATTATTATTTTTTTTTTTACTTGTAGGTTAGATCATATAAAAATCAATAATCTTATAATCTAGTTTGATGTGTTTTGAAAAGTTAAAATCAATACAATAATTAATGGCTATAGAATAACTTTCTTCTAAGTAGCTAATTACTTTAAACAGTTTAATGCCTTTTAAGAAGTAACATTTCACAAATAGAAATAAAAATCAAGGCCGTCTCATCAAAAAAGCGTAAACGTTCACTATGCAAAATATTGTAATCCCAGAAGACCCATAACTTAGAGATACTTTACTTGGAAGGTAAAATTTCTAAATATATATTATAATTATGGAATTACACTATATATAATTACTAAATTGTTGGATAAAAAAAAAAAAGCTGAGTAAAATAGATGTTTAAATTTTGGCCAGTGATAAAAATATTTTTTCAGGGTGAAACCCGCGCTAAATTTTAGTAGAACCCTCTTTGATCATAGGAAATCCGCATTAGCATAGTGTTTTTTTCGTGTTACCCTCATGTGATCTGCATAGCGGATTTAACTATCGCTTCGTAAAATATTTAAACTTTAAAATAGAGTAATTGATTGGTTGAATGTCACACGTTAGATAACCACATATATAATATACTATAGAACTGGTAGCCTCTGATTATCCAATAAAATTACGATTTCTTTAACTATTTAACAGAATGGAATCCAATTAATACAATATATGATCTGGTGTAAAGTGTGAATCATTTTTTAACACAAGTTTAGCTAGTGTTTTTAAGAAAGTTTTTCTTTCTAGATTTTGCTATAAACTAAATCTTATTTTAATCTCAAACTACTAATCTAACGCTAACCTTAAAATTTTAAAGGTTTTTTTTAATAATTACAAATCTGTGCACAGATTACAAATCACATACCATAACGCTAAATTTATATTGATCAAATTCAATTAATGAAAAAATTGAGAAAATTTTGAGTATAAACACATCCAAGAACAACAAAATCTAATATGGCTTTTTTTTATATACATATGTTCAGAAGATACTTACTGTGATTGTAAATATGTTGGGTAAATATATCGTAAAAAAATTTTGATATATATTTAAGAACTGTATATAGATAGAACTTAATATTTAATATAATTAACCACACCAAAAAAAAAAAAAAAAAGGTCTAATCATAATATTCCCAATAAATATCATCATCATAATCAGATCCTGTATCTAACTCACTCCAATCAGATTGATATTCAAAGACCAGTTGCTCATTCTCAGATTGACGTTCAACAACTTGTGTAAACTCATTTTTAGATTGATGTTCTACGACATTCTGTTGCGTACGTTTATAACCTTTACGACAAACTATTAATAAAAAAAAAAGGACATAAAGTTATTATTTAATTATATTCAGAAATATATATCGATATGAGGCTTATAATACTTGCAATTTTGTCTTAAAGGGATTTTAGTAACTTTTCCTTTTTGAGGTATTGGTTTTAAATAATTTTTTCGTTGAGAAATCCGTTTATCATTCATGGTGATTCTTTCGAGTTCTTTCTTTTTTTGAGTTAAATGAAAAACGTCTTTTCAACGATACCCTATTGTATTTATAGTGTATGATGAATTTATTAGTCTAAGTTAACGAAAAAACTTTTTACTGTATATCAATAAGTTAACAATATTTTACAGTAGAGAGATTTTGTTTGACGTAATAATTATTCTAATAGGAGATGGATTATGGTTTTGGGATTTGGGGTTTTTATTTGATAGAACGTCATATGTTAATATATGATGTAATTTAAATGCATTTAATTGTTCTAAAAATGCGCCGCAGTACCTATCAATGAGCCATTGCATATGACATCAATATTGGTCATTATCGTCACATCAAAGCACTGAGTTATTGGAAAATTAGAATTAGATCAGATAAAAGATTGACTTAAACCGTTCTCAGTAGCCAATAAAATTTTTTGACCGAAGAATAATGATTGAATAGCTTTCTTTATAAGGTCGATTTTTATCGCAGCTGATGCTGAAATTTTGATTATTTTATTATCAAATTTTTAAAATTTTTTGGGGTGCATTTTTTTAGTCTTCGCGATATTTTTTTTTTTTTTAAAAAAAAAGTTAAATCTATTCTGAAAAATTAGTTCTCGATAGTTGTTTGAAAAACTCAAATTTGCAAATCATATACAGTACTACTATTGCTATAAACTACGTAATTTTTTTTATACTGTATTAAATTTGTATAGCTTAAATTTTATTTTTATCTTTGAAATTAATTATATAAATAAAAAAAATTAAAATATTCAGAAACAAAATTTATAACCAATTTAATTTTGTTATACCCGCTCATGTGAATGATTGATTATCTTCCTAATTCTGTATTAGTGTCGTTTCCAAATGTACTGACTTATAATAGATTCGAATGGTAAGTTTATTTCTGTTCACTTTTGTCTACTTTTTCATTTTATGCTCAAATTTAAGTAATAGAGAAGGATCAGTGGGAGGAAAAGCAATAAAAAGGCATTTCATAAGAACACCATGAATTAGAAGGTAGAAAAGCGCTAGCAGATACGCTTTACAAGAATAAAACGCTGGCTGCCTTATTTGAACCTTTATTTTAATTTTGAATTAGAAGGAATAGCATTAGTACCTGTGCTTTGCAAGAATAACACGCAACCATTTTTGAGTCTTGCCTTGAATGATAAATGGGATGCACTTTGCAAAGACACCACGTTTATTTCTTTGATTTTTGAAATAATAAACTAGAATCATTTGGAGGAAAGCATTAGTAGACGCACTTTGCAAGAACAATACACCGACTTCTTTTGATCTTGATTCGAATTATTTTGAATCAGAAGAAGGAAATTTTCAAATTTCAGCAATAACGGGAATGTATAATGTTGGACATTGTTGTCTGAATGAAATTGTAGTCGAAAAGATGAACATAGGACATTTATTTATTATCAAACATCAGTAAAAAAAAAAAGTATATCTGATATTAATATTGAAATGAAACGGATGAACGTAGGGCACTTGAATAATGGAATTAAAAATTTCATTACATTAAACGTAAGAAGTATAAATTTGGACATTACTATCTGAATGGAATCGTAACCGAAAAAGATGAATATAAAGGTATTCATTTATTATCAAGCGTCAGTATGATGATGGAAAAAGAATGAACATAAGACATTTGAATTGATACCAAATGGAATTGAAGTTGAACATAAGACATTCATTTACCTCAAATTCTAACCGATGGAGAACGTATAAATATTGGATATTGCTGCCTAATTGGAAATAGGTGACTCTACTCTTTCCGCTGTCAATACTGCTACCAGAAATAAAACATTTATTAAATTGTTTTTTCCGTGATGCCGAAGACATTTGATTAGGGACGTGTCAGATATTAGCTAAGATCTGTTTATTATAGAGCTCACTCCCCTCCCCCTCCTGAGAAATTTGGTCATTCCGGTTGGTTATATGTATATATTTAGACCTGAGATTTTGTCTACCTCCCTCCTACCCTACAATATCAGCTAATATCTGACACTTCCCTTATAGGCTGTGACCGAATTTTCGCAAGTATTATTTCCAGTGTTGAAATTTGATAAACTTGTGGCTAAGAGCTGTCTGGAAAATCCAAAAGAACCGCCCAGGATGTAATTAAACCCTTTTTTATATATATTTCTTTGTACAGTACATAATAAGTCAAGCTTTTGTACTATTATTAGCCTTTCGACATTGTTAATATCCTTTTTGATTGCTTCTTGTAGTGTGGGTTGCTTTTGGTAAAAAGCATTTATTTTATCTTATTAAATGTTTTAAAGCATGATCTTAAATATCATATTTGTTAAACCTGTTAAAAATGGTTTAATACATTATGACGTAATTATGATTTGGTGCGTAATTAAAAATGTATAATATTATGATTACGAAATTCAAAAAAAAAAAAATTAGAATAAAAAAATTCAACAAAACAATGTCTCATGTTCGTGGAAGATCTTTGTCAAAAAAAAATTCGGTTAAAGTTGCTGAACCTGATAAACGTGATCGAAGAAGACTGTGTTGATTTAGTTGATCAGTTAAAAGGTCATTCATTAAAATGTAAAAAAACTTTCAAGAAATATATAAGATTTATTTTTTTTTTACGTAATATCTCGGATCAATGTTAACCAGAATTAACAAACAATATACTTACCCTTACTCGCAAGTGGGCACAATATAATATACTGATACCTCAAATTTTTAATAAAAGTGACTCTATATCAGTTATATCAGTATGTGGCTTGTTAGAACAAAAAACTCAATACAACTTAGTCTATAAAATTAACCAAAATGTAATTATTTTTTAACTGATATTTTATTTCCTCGACACGTAAATAACTCTGGATTTTATTAAGTAAACACTTACAGATTTTTTTTTAATCAAAGCTTTCAGCATGAAATTTAGCTGTATATGTTTTTAAGCATCAACTATCAAATAAATAAAGGCTTGTACATAATGCAATTGAAATTATTTGGGTCTGAACGATTTCACGAATTGAATATTATTCCTCTATAAGTGTGCAAGAAGCTTCAATGTCACGAATGGTAATATAAAATGTAATCGCAAGAGTAAATTCGAAAAATTCACTGCAATCGTAAAAAGGTAAATTTGCCTTGTGAAAAAGTAATTATTATTCTAACAACTATATTTATGATTATCTAACTGGAATATACTGAATGTATAAACAGCTTTACAATATAAAGTGCATAATATATTTAAGTACTATAGATTCCAAATTTATTTAAACGTATTGTAGTCGTCTTCTATTTCATTGGATGATACCAATTTTACGTACGGTTCTAAATCTTTTTCAATTTGATTCCAGTGCTTAAGAACACGCTTTGCACCTGAATTGTCATGTATACATACATATTTTAAACTCTTCTTTCGTATACAGAATCCAATTAGTGATTCGATAATTTTTTTATAATAATCATTGTGTTTATAATTAACTCGAAAAAATAGTCTTTTTAAAGATATATCACAATGATTGAGTAAAATATCAATGTATGAGTTTTTTGGCATACCATCTACAGATAAATATTGCAATGAAGGCGGCAATGTTTCAGCAAGATGCTTAACATGTGTCTTCATTTCTTCTTCTTCTGACCCATAAATTTTCCAGCGTAAGATAAGAGATTTAAGTTTTTGTAAACTGCCAATAAATTCCAGAAGTTGAGCGGAAAGTGATACTCTCGAAAGATGGAGAAATGCAATGTTTGGACAAGATGTCATTAATGTGTTTAACAATGAAAATTGTGAATGAATATCTTGTTCAAATGAAAGAATCTGCAGTCGTTGGAGTAATGTACCGGACTTTTCTAAAATTTGTATTAAATTTGATGCATCAATCTGGTTTGAATTTACAAGTAAATAACAAAGGCTAGTATTTAATGTTTCTAAAATTTCCTTTTCGTCACTCTGAAAGATATGAAAGACTTCCAGATTTTCACAGCTTCTTAAGACTTCAAATTCTGAACTGTAAGCACAACGCTCAATAATGATTTCTTTTAATGAATTTTTTTGAATTTCTAAAGCTGAAATGATTCCACAGAATCCTGTAGAAAATTCTTCATCGCCACGTATTTCAAAACTTTTAAGTTGTTCTTGTGATTTAATAATGCTTATATATGCATAAGATAATCGTTGTTTATAACCAGGATAACAATCAACTTTCAAGATCCTAATTTTCTTAGAATTTTTTGTGATGATACTTAAAAATGTGATCACATTTTCGAGGCAAGTTTCATATACTACTTCCACATTTAATTCGTGAAGTTGCGAAAAAAATAACTTATTTTGTCCTAATAAGTAAAAGATCTCTGGTTTAAATTCAAATCTTTGGTCGTGAATATAAAAATTCAATATAGATAAAGTGGCACCGCTCTCGATAAATATTCTAAATAATAAATTGACAATATGATATTCCAAATTTTCAACATTTACTTCCTGAACACGAAACTGGAAGTGGAGGCGGATCCATTGTACAACTTCATCCCTTAACATAGACAAATCAAAAACCTTTAAAAATCTTGCATATCGAAATAGAGTATTAGGAAATTCTATTCTTATTCCACATTCATTTAAAATCAATTTTTCTTCCTCTTCAAGAGATGAAAAGTATTCATATATAAACATTGGATTTTTAGAAAATGAAAATGGATTTCGCCAGAGTATTGGAATTGACATCCTACACCAATATCGGTTCACAAGTGCGCATGAACGTAAAGAATAAAGTTCTTTATCTAAATTTTCAAAAATTCTTTCCATTAACTCAGGCATATCGCCCAAAAATATTTTTGACGCCATGAGAAAGGTGAGTAGATCAAAAAAAAAAAATTTTCACGTTAAATTATATTATGATAATAGTCATGTGACATGATTGATACGTAGCATAACATAGCGGGCTTTAATTCTGATTGGTCAATCACTAAATATATCGTCACATATTACACCACATATATCATCTGAC
>CAJVPY010006885.1:0-10152 GCA_910591965.1 Dentiscutata erythropus | reverse complement strand
ATCTTGAAATATAATTGGCTAGTGCCATAAAAAAGTCACATGACAGGAAAATTTTTTGTGGGTGAGCTACTAACGTTGCTAATGCAGCTTAAGGTCACATGACTTTTGGTAGTATAATTTAGGCCAGAATGATAATATCAGCCAACAGAAAGCAAGAATCCGAAAATTTCTGAAGAAAAAATGAACTAACATCAAAGACGAGCAAGGTTGAGAAAAAAAATTGCGAAGAACCACTTAATTTAATAATAAATTTTTTTTTTTAATATGCAATAGTTATTACACGTTTTATCATAGATATCATCATGGATCAATCGAGATATTATTTAGTATTGCGGCGCAGCCGCAATGATGAATGATATTGATATCGATGACAAATACGTGTAATAACTGTTTTATTTCACGGATCCTAATTTTCACCTATGACTTTTTTTTACTGATATTCTTATGGTCGATATTTTCATGGCGGACTAATATTAAACCGTGAGAATATCAGTAAAAAAAGGTTATGGGTGAACAATTAGGAGCCGTGTAATAAATCAGAGTAATTTCTGATATCTTCTGAAGTAAAAATTTGGGCTTACCTTAGCCATTAGCCAGCCGCTAAGCCAAATTTTTTATCAGCTGGCTTAGCCAGCCGATAAAAACCTTATAGCTTGTAACACTAATACCTCATATGGAAATTTTTACGTGTACAAATCGATAATGGTGTTGTATAATCGTCAACTTCACACATAATTGATTTCTCCAAAATTTCTTTTTTCAAACTTAACACTCCGTTATGGAATATAATGACGAAACACAAATATTTTAATCGAGCGTATACTATATGGAATATAATAAGCTTTCTAAACCAACAGTAGGACCTTTTATGCCTAACTTGTTACAGAAAGCAATCGAAAGAGCAAGGGTTTGTGAAATAACTTTCACTTGCGGAATAGTTGTTTGCGAAACATAGCGAAGAACCATTCTGGCTAAAAGTAAATTTATACCTGAGAAGTCTTTAAAATATTATTAGCTGTGATTTTTTTTTACTATATATATATATAGTAAATATTTTTTAAAAAAGTTATAATTAATAAAATTTTTTACCAAAATCAGCACTTAAAAAACTTATTAAGCGTATTATTACCGGAACACTATTCGACCACTTTAGTTTGCTTCCAGGAACTGAGATAAGCTATATCGATCCCAATCGATTTGGAAACTTTCATTATCGTATGGTGAGAAAGGAAAAAGCACATTGAATAGAAAAACGTAAGTAACCATATTTTTTGTTTGAAGTATAAATGTATAGAAGTGGCGTGGTATGGAATCACTAGCTTTTCGTGCTGATGTCATTGAATGTCACAGAACATATATAAATAAGATCTGTATTTTTTTTTTATTAATCTTTCTGCTGTTCTGTTTTTGTTTTTTGTTTTAGTCATGTTACTACTGCAAAGGGCCATATTTACTCCAATATTGCCTGAATATTTTGCCCGATTAAAGGGATGTTGTATTAAATGCTGAGAGCACAGCCATACTGCAAAAGAGTGCATCGAACCGTATGCTTCCCCCCAGCCAAGATAGTTAGAAGTAGCCAATTACCGAGCCACAAGTTAGCAGTTTCAAGTCTACAAGCCGAGCCAACGTTGGTAGTGTTAATAGTTGGTTTCTAAATGTCGACTAACTAAGCCGATGATATAAATTCGGCTTAGTCAGCTTAGTCGACTAAATAGTGATCAAAGTTCTTTATTATAATTAGCATTTTCTTTTTTACCATTATTGGTTTCTTACTAATATGAATTGAAACACTAATAAAATGTTAGTTAAGGAAAAATAAAATCATTCAACTAATCTTTTGTTTAATTATATCCACATTTACTGTATATTTAATAAAGAATCTTCAAAAATGTTTTTTCATAGTATTAAAAAACACAAAACAAAAAAAAAAAAAAAAAAAAATTGAAAATAATTTTGAGTATGATGAATTTATAGAAAGCCGACTAAGTCGATCTTTGAAAAAATTGATTGACTTAGCTGACTAAGTCGACTAATGTGCTATCGACTACAAACACTAAACGACACAGGCAACCTACAAGCTTGGCTGATTGTTTAGATGGTTGAGAATATTGCTAATTCCTCGAGTCTTCCATTGCCAAGGTACCCAACCTGATTATAAACTTGCAAGAAAGTGGAAATAATGAACGCAGATCCATTTTTACCAACCGACATTCACAAGCAGTGGAACTAACAACGTTAGTATAATTGGGATTTTTAACGGTAGAACTTTCGTTGCAACATGAAGAGGTACTGATAAGTCAGGCTTGGCAATGGACTATGTCCATTAAAAATAGGGGGTCTCAATGGATAAATATCATAATCCATTGATCCATTGTCCATTGGCTTAAATTAGCCAAAAAATTTCATCGATAGGAATCTCTTTGTGATTGGTAGATCGTAAACAAAATACTATGATTAATTGAAATACTGTAAAAATTCATGTCGCAAATGTGGATATTAAATTTTAAAAATTTTATAATAAAAAGATGGTCTTTTTTTTCATCGCGATAACAACTCGCTAAACTATTTCAAAAATTGAAAATTGTGTAATTTAGGTGTTTGAGAGCACCTTTTAGATAACATGTTTTAGCATAATCACTTTATTAAACATTATTGCGAAATATATTATATATAGTATATAGTTATTTATAAAATGGTCAATCGAATTTCGGGATCAGGTGTAACGTAAGATCGAAGCGAAGCCACTTTTTTTACAAAAAACGAGAATACCTCTAAATTTTAATTAGGAAACCACCTTCTGCGGCCTAATTAAAAATGTTCCTCGTGAAATTTTACTAATGGTTTAACCTTAACACTATGTTGTTCTCACTCTAACCTTAACTATAACGCGGTTTAATTTTACATGCAGCTTTCTACTTAGAAAACAAACCACGTTTGTTTTGACTATCACGTACACCTGATCTTAAAATTTGATTGGTCAAAATTACAGGTGTGACCAATTTTCGCGAAAAATGCGCAGGGCGTAATTCCAAAATTTATGCGAAAATATAGTAATTTATCTAACCTATTTGTCCATTGGTCCATTGAGTTTAGTACCACTCAATGGAACCAATGGACAAATGTGCTAACCCTGGTTTCAGAAGATCTAAGCATCATAACATCTAGCTCAGTTATGCGATAAAGCTTCGATGCCGAGGATGGTGTAAATAGAGCTTACCAAGATATATCTTATATTGGTCCATATATATATATTTTTACATTATCGTCACATATAAGACTCACAAGTCGTCAGAGACACAGAAATTATGTGATTTAGTGTGATTAAACAAACACATAACTTTACATCATTTCACCCGGGCTAATTTTTTCTGTACCCCAATATTTAAAGGGCATTAGCCGATCGGTAGTAGTTAGATTTTTATTTGACTGATATATCGTATATCGATATCGGCATGAATAAACATAACGGTAATCGGGTTGTTGATTTGGTTAGTGAAAAACGTAATCGGTTAGAGCAAGTTCGGATGTTCTATAGAATAGGTGGGCAAACTCCACAAACTCCGCAACTCCGCTAAATATTTATTAATGATTACTAATTGTTAGCGGAGTTTATTTTTTATATTGCCCACCTATTCTATAGAACATCCGCAAGTTCTATTATGTGATTTTTTAAATTTAGGGTACTTTCTAGCGACGTACACATCAATTGACTGTCTAATATCTTATAGATTTTATCAGTTCTTGTGACCGATAAAAAAAAAAATTAGCCCAGATGTATATTAATGTCACATGTATTCTCAATAGTGTATATTTGACTACAGTATTATAAAAAACTAATAGGGATGTTATAGTCTCACAAGACGGTTCAAATAATGGTTCTGGTTAAATATGATTCTATGTAGTTAAATACGGTTCAGTCAAAATTCATGTTTCAGAAATAATAAATCTGATTTATATAATATCACTGTAAAATTTCGGTTTGCATTTTTTTTTTATCATTAATAATAATTTAAAGTCTATTACGTATTTTGTTTTGATACAATTGCTATAAAAGTCTCAAAATGAGACGTTTGATTATGTAATCTCATCCTCATGAAATTACATATCGATTATCCGAAATGAACTCCTTTGAAAATTCAGCTTTATATATGGACGAAAGTACAAATATAAAATTGAGTTGGACATAGCGATAAAATATATAAAGATGTGACTATTATAGAAAATTTTCTATATAATCACAATTATATTAAAAAATATAATTGGTGACTATAATTAATAAATTTATTTAACTCTTCCAAAAGCTTTTTTTTTCATGTTTAACCATTCGGATCAGAGAATTTTTTTTTTTTAGTTAGAATTGTTATTTACAAATTTTATAAATTAAAACTAATATGTACTATTTTGGCGAACGGAATACGGTATGTAAAAAAAATTTTTTTTAATTAAAAAACAAGAAAGATCCTGCATTTCGTTTTTTTAGCATTTAGTTTTTATTTTGTTTAGACTTTTCCATTGCCTCACAAAATGACACGTCGATCCTGAATTGGCATAAATCAAATAAGCAAATCTGAAATATAAAGCAGTAATTTTATGTCATGGAAAATACTCTATAGGTAAAAAAAAAAAGAAACTTTAAAGATAGTCAAAGCAAAATAAAAAAATACCCTGGGCGCACCTTTAGTCATTGTAAATACCCAGGTACACTAGTCAGCAGTTTACGGTATCAGAACTTGTTAGAGAATATCTTATTAATTGAGGATCGCTTATATCAATATTGCCGTGTGCCCTTAACACTTTAAAAAATATCGAATAATAAAGGCAAAAACTTTTATACTGTTCAACGGATTCTTTGAGAACCAAAATTATCATGGTTTGGTTTATCATCCGGTCTTAAGACTAATCCATCATTATAAATTAGTCACGGCATGTTTTGATTAATTTTATTAAATGTATTCTATAATTTATTTATGTTGGTTAGTTTAATATTTTGAAGCAGAAAAAGCACATGTACTCAACTCTGCAAGTTGTATAGACTAAGTAGAATGGGTTCATATTAATAATGTAGCAATTAAGTAGAAAATCTGCGGGTTTACCGATATTCAAAATTCCGACATTCAAAATCCGGACAGTACAAGTTAAAATCTCGGGATTTTGTAATACCGTATAGTTCCGAAATTAAGCACCCCCGAAATTAAGCACTATCATTATGTAATATCCGAAAATAAGCACCCCCCTACGTATAACCGTATCTGATATTTACTAAGCAAGCCTACTTTATGTTTCTAAGTAAAGTTATTCTCCAAGTCAAGACGATTCTAACGGCAGTAAAATCATCAAAATTGGTTCAGTAGAACTCTCACAATTGCTCTTCAAAGTTCGGGCGACTTTAGTTTACGAGTATGCAGATCATGTAAAGCAAATGTAAACAATCGTCGCCCAAATTTTGAAAAGAATTGCGAAAGTTCTACTGGACAAATTTTTATGATTTTACTGCCTTTAGAATCGTCTTGACCTGGGGAGCAGTTTTACTTAGAAACAGAAGGTAAGTTACTTAGTACAAAAATTCTATATTAAAATTATATCCGAAAATAAGCACAAAAAAAGGGTGCTTAATTTCGGAACTATACGGTAAACCATCAAAAAAGCTGCAACTTCAAATGCAACTGAACCACCACGCATGATCTTATTTCACAACCGGTTGATGATTCAATTTTAGAGAAAATCACAAATTAAGATTTATAATTTATCTAAGCTGCAACTGCGAAATTTTGGAGTGATATGTAAATAACAATTTAAATGGCGTCAAATGACATTAATCAAAAAGTCTCAATCGCGATTATTGATCGTCATATGGTTCTGTGTTGGTACATTAAAGCTAACTTGCTTTGTTTATTACTGGCTTTACTCTAACCTTGATCAATCAATCTATTTAAACCGATTATCTGAATATACAAAATTTAGCATAAAAACTTAAACATGGCATAACGATAATTAAAATTGGAAGCTTTATTCATCTTTTCTTTAAGCCACTTGCACTCCTTAACCATACTAAGATATATTTGGATATGATAAGATCGAATGTTCCAAAGATCTGGTCTAATTTATACTTAAAGTAAAAATATTGTGTCGCAAACAATAATACTAAAGTTACGATGAAACTAAAATCAGTTGACATTAAATATCAAGTTACGTATCAGGTATATAAATTAATATCATCCGTCTAACGTACGCACGTACGTACGTACGTACGTAACGTACAATACGTACGTATATCAAATTTCCATTTAAATATTATTAATTAAACGCCTATCTTTTTGATCTTGTGATAAATATGAATAGTATTTTTTTTTTTTTTTACGTAAAACAATCAAAAATTACTAAATGCATATAATAACAATGATGAGAGGGAACCCGGAAATTTTGGATTCCAGATACACACGTACGTATGTACGTATTGAGCAAAATTTTCCACAGAACTCTGGATTTTTATTGGATAATGGACAATTAACAAAGTGTGACTTGAATCACAAAAAATATCTGTTTCGTGATCTCCAAGTTGGTTTATACCAATCAGATTCGTTTGGCTTAGAGATCACAGAACACATTTTTTTAGTGAATTCTCAGATAATAAAATTTAGCAAGCCAAAAAATTCGGGTTTTGTGCTAATTTTAGCCTAAATTATGAATTCATATTTGCTGAATCTTCCAAGATCTATGTAATATGAAATATCACATGAATATATTATAAAATGCTTGAGCACTATATATAATTTTTTATTAATAAAATTTAGGGTTAGGGTGCAGTTTTAGGATTAAAAGTGGAGTTTTATATAACATAATGTAGTTAGATATAAGGTTCTAATTTTAGTTTTCATGAGGTTTTGAATATTTTTATTTAGAGTACCTGATTCTGTTTATTTAGTACGTTTTTGAGGAATAGCAATAGTGTTTAGCACCATAAGGTGCATTTTAGTAAACTTGTATATAAAATTTCAAAATTTAAATATCCAAATAATTTTTACAATTCCATATCGAGTCCCTGAAGTTATGATCAGTCATAGTCGATGCGAAAAATAAATCAAAAAAGTTTGATAACTCGAAATTTTGTCAGAGATGCCCTCTACGTACTCATAAAGTATCCTTACATAATTTTAGTATTATCAGTTATCATGACCTTCCAATTCAAACCTTAACTTAATAAGGTCTTACCACTGAAAAATTGGTGATAACTTACCGATTCGATCATCTCATCTGCTCCAACAGTTTTGCATGTAAAGGCTCATAGACATTCGTATAATATAATATAACTCATGTAATCAATAACTTATTAAAGTACATACGTACGTAAACTTACGTAAATATACTGTTAAAAAATATTCTAGATTGTAAATCAGTGAAAAACTGTTTAAAAGTTACCGAAATTTTTTTGAAATTTTTGAAATCAAATTTTTTTGAAATTAATTTTTTGAAATCGAAATTTTTTTGAAATTGATTTTTTGAAATCGAGTCTTCTTCTTTGAAATAAAGATCCTATTACATTTTAAAAGTAAACATGATTTTTTTGCCAAATGAAACCCTTTTCAAAATTTTTCGTACCTGAACAAAGACCTGTTTCTCTGCCTTCTTGTAAACCGACAATGGTGTAGAGTTGCAGTACCTATCATGTGGAGTAACTTAGAGCTTTTCAATAGCAAAAAGCTAATAAGGATGTCCTTATTAGCTTTAAACGATGTTGAAAAAAAGCAATTAGCCGACCTTCGCTTAAAGCTCCCAAATGGTCCGAAACTATTATTCGAGTACGCAACATTTGCTACGACTCTCAGCTTTTATCCTGAGGGTAAGGATAAAATTGATGAGATAATAGATTCGCGTGGCTCAAATTGTCCGAGAAATGCAATTGAAGCCGCCAAAAGTTCGTTGATCCTAATGTTTTTACGAACAAGCAGGAAGGTCGAAGTTTTTAATTTTTATCTGCTTGTCCAACAATCTTTAAAATTAATAAATCTTATTATTAACACTCCACTTCCGACAATAAAAATAATAAATTTGGCCCATGGCCGATTAAATCAGAAAGGGTTCGAGTTGTTGTACAAAATCATTCACAAACACCAAAATTTGTCCAATGTGTGTATCGGATTCGACAGTGTCGGATCTGAAGAAGCAAAAGTCTTAGCAAGAATCCTTGGAAAGCATGATAATTTGGCTCGCCTAAGGCTAAATAATATTCAAGCAACTAATTGTGGAGTTAAAACGTTAGCGGCAGCTCTTCGTACAAACACCGCCTTAACTTCACTGGAGCTGGATAATAGTAAGCTCGATTTTGATTTTGAAGGTGTAAAAGCGATCATAGACGCTCTCCATGTAAATACGAAGTTGGCCTCATTAAGTTTATCTGGAAATAACTTAGAATGCCCAGTAGCTGTTGAATTGGTAGAAGCTCTCTGTAAAAATACTACTTTAACTTATTTAGACCTCTCCAATAATCATTTTGGTTCCGAAGGAGTAGAGACATTATCTAGTGCCCTTGAAATAAACAATACTTTGACCCACTTAGATCTTTACCGTAATGAAATTGGCCTAGATTTTGATTCTAAAGGAGTAAAAGCGTTAGCAGATGCCCTTTGCAACAATACATCACTAACTTCATTGAACCTTGGTTATAATTATTTGTGTGATGATGCTATAAAAATATTAGTATCAGCTCTTTATAAAAACGTCTCTTTAACTTATTTAAATCTTGAAAGTAATAACATAGGTCCTGACGGCATAACTGCATTGCATAATGCCATTCGTTCTAAAAAAAATTTTAAAAATTTAATTCTTCATTAAACGTTTATAAATACATTATTTGATATTTTTTTAATCTTTATATATTTTATTTATATTTTATTTAGTTTACATATTTTATCTATTTATATTTTTAAATCTAACTATTTTTCTGCCCAAAATTTTAAATAAATTTTAATTTTTTTAGTTCAGAGCTATAATTATAATTTGTATAATTTGAAAATAAAGTCAATAATCACATTGATAGAGCTTCGATCTTACTTTTAAATGGCCATCCGGATTCATGAAAGTGAATTTGGATTTAATTCGATTTAAATTTGGATAATGATTCGGATCAGTGTTGTACATGGACATTGACATGCTCATATGGACAAATAAAAGATATCTACGTTTAAATTATAATAACAAATCTGTAACTTAGTATAAATAGTTATACAGTACCAATACACGATAATTCTAATACAAATTAACAAATTAACCCAATTTTAACCCAACCTTAACTACATACTAAGTGCCAGTGAAATAACAAGTAAGTTTGTAACAGATTTTTTTTTTTTTTACAATAACTCACGACAGAAATCGCGATAACTCTATAAAGTAACAATAACTCACGATAGAATTTTTTATAGCAACTCAATAAAAATTACGATAATTTCCAATACAAACTTACAGAAACTCTATAGAATTTACGATATTTCCAACAGCAACTTACATATGAACTTATAGCAACTCAATAAAAATTACAATTCCAAATTGAACCAACTCAATCTAACTACATAGAAATTTTGGAAATTATAATAATTTAGTACAAACTAACTATATAATGTGATCACTGGAATATCGAGAAAGTTCCGTATCAGAATTTCTTATAGTAGCTCACAACAGAAATCACAATAATTCTAATGCAATTTAATAATTTTTTTTTACAGTAATTCATAATAGAAATTGCAATAATTTCAATGCAAACTAACTTATCCTTAACAACATATTGTGAGCAAATAAATTTGTACAGAATTTTTTACAATAAAACAATACGTAGAAATCATGGCAGATTAACTCAATCTGATTTTATATTATGTGTAACTAGAATAACGAACGAGTTTTGAACAAAATTTTTTTTGCAATTCATAATAATTTCAGTACAAACTTTAACTACAATGTAGTCACCGGAATGGTGGGTAAGTTCCGTAACAGAATTTTTTACGCAACCAAGATATAATTATGATAATTCCAATATAAAACCAATTCAACCTTAACTACATAAAAATAATAAATAATAATGTAGTTGCCGGAATAGCAAATAAGTTCTGTGATAGAATTTTTTACAGTAACTCATGATAGAAATCACGATAATTCCAATAT
>CAJVPY010006884.1:0-10156 GCA_910591965.1 Dentiscutata erythropus | reverse complement strand
TTTAAGGATCGAGTCCAGGACCGTCCTTTTGGATCCTAGGATCGGACCGGACTGGATTCGCAATTTAACATCCCTAATAATAGGCATTCTAACTATTTGAAAAAAACTTTATTTAATTAATAAAGATCCTATGGTTCGCACCCGGGTCTAATTCATGGTGTCTACTATTTTGGGGATCTTGTATATGAACTTTTACGGTACTTGCATCATTTTTTTCTAAGTTAGAATGACTCATAAATAACTCCACATATAGACTTCGATCAACGGGTAAACCTATTTAAATATATATGTAACAAATAAATCAATACGTAATTTTTTTGCAAAAATTTTAACTTTAAATAACAGTACGTATCGGTATGGTTAACGAGTGTTCCTTTTTAAGGGTAAATAGGTTAAAGCGAAACGACTACTAACATTGTTTTAGGACAATGCAACTATATGCAACTTAGTCAAAATAATGTAGCTTTATTTTTAAATTTGCTTTTTATAAACTATCATATTCGTCATAATGTATCATAATTCTTATCGAATAATTAACATGTGGGTTCGACACGGCTAATCTATAACATTAAAAATGAAGTTCTTGAATAAGACCCAGGTACTAACTATTATACGCTAAATGGGACTAGCTAGAATGCTTTATTGCAAATGGCAATTAAAAAAAAAAAAAGTACAACTGGTAAATAGCTTTGATTACCCAGTTAAATACAATAGCATATATCGTATTTTCGCATTATTAGAAAATCTGTCCCCTAAAAATAGCATGCATGGTTTCAAAATAACGCTCATGCACGTCCCGAAATGACGCGCACCCACATTGGATTTCAACAAATAATTTGATATAACAGACAGGTTTGGAAAATTTATCTTTGTCTCAAAAGAACGCCCATTCGCGTACTCTAAATAACGCGCATATACTCAAAATATCACGCGGGTGGACGTTATTTCGCGAAAGTACGGTACTAATTTTATTTTAAGAATATTGCTAACTTGCCCCCCTGGTTAAATCATCAGAGAGTGCTATATATCAAAAACATACCAAGTAATTAAAGTTAAGTAAAAATGTTCGGAATCACAAAAAACTTATGCATAACAAAATTTGGACCTTTATATTAAATTTTTATTATGTTATACGTATAAACCTTTAAATTTTATGTTAAAATTGCATCCTGACCATCACCACCGGTTGAATTAGTTATTTTCTTATTTTAAATATATTATAAGTATTGGTTTTTATAATTTAACTAATTTTCCACCGTGGTTAAAATTATAAATTTTACCATCTATATATTGATTTTATTTTTAAAAATTAAAATTAAAATTAAAATCAGTATTAAGATTAGGATTAGAATTAAAGCTAGTATGGGTTTTTTTATTAAGGTGTTAAACATTTTTACTTATACATCAAATATAGTTATTTAGTCTAGTTTTTAAGATAGCATAAAGAGGGTGATTATAAAACCAGGGGGCAAATTAGTTTTTTTTACAGGTTTTTACCTTATTGAAGCTTTATTGAAACAGTTAAAATATAAAATAGATATTTGAATATTTAAATTAAATAATTAATATGTAAAATTATGAATACTTATTATACGTATTATATATTTGTATTTAAGTTTTTTTTAAAACAAAAAACAAATATTTTTTTGTAAATGTTGTATGTGTTTGCTTTATTACAATATTGTATTTTTATTTAAATATTATATATATTTATATTTATATTTATAATAGTAAAAACAAAAGCTTGCTTTTTTATTTTACTTCAAATAATATATATTATGTTAAACTACAGATATTATTTATAGCTAAAATACTGTATAACACTTTAAAAATTTAATATTTTATTACAGTTGTTTATGTAGTACAATATACAGATTATTATAATTATACGTACAACTATATATATATATATATATATATCTGATATATACAAAAGAATCTACGTACTGTATAACCTACTATATATATACATATATATATATACAAATATTTTTTATTATGCGTATTTAACTATATATTATATATATATATGTATTAATTACTGTCGCGCTGCGAAATCGAATGGTGCTGAAATCCTAGTACAATTCTAAAAAAAAAAAAAAAAACCTAAAAAGATATACCCCCAAAAATTTTAACAATTGTATGTACATCGTACATTAAATAGGTTCTAATATATATACTATGATTATACATATACTATATGCATTAACTGCAACCTGATATATCCAAAATTTTGTCCCAAATCCCAGTAAGTTTGGGTCAAGTTCCACGGCTTTAACTAGTCCCAAATAGTGGTTAATATCCTAGAAAGTCCCAAAGCCCCAAACTAGTTAGGTTTGGACGGCAACTATACTGCAATCAAACAAATTCTATTTTTAAAACAATTAGAATATTATATTACTTAATTAAAAAAATTACAACTACAAATTTTGGGTTTACAGTACTATCTTAAAAGGAAATATATAATAAAACTATATATATATATTTATACACATTTTATATATTGCTATATACGGTAATATAGATTTGCAACGACGTACTGTACGTATAACTTGAATTATAAATTTATTATTACAAATTATTAGATATACATAGATAAATAACTGATAAAAACAAAGTTAAATAAAAGATAATTGGACAATAAAATAATCGCAAGATTAAGAGAAATAGATTTAACAATAATTCATCCATTTTTTAAGAAATCAATTATACGTTAAATAAATGACTAGTATAATAGTATTAGTGTTTATTAAAAATACATATCAAAAAAATGTATTGTTCGTTTATCGTATTAATGAAACATTAACCAAAAAAATGTAAGGTGAATTATTATTATTTTATGGCGACACGTTCTCAAAAGGACGAACATTAAGAAAGTATGAGAAAAGCAGAATGGCAGTAAACGATATGTGTGAAAGGATTGTTATGGATTAATGGTTGAATTGTTCGTCATTTTGAAATAACTCGAAGTAATAGAATATGATACTTAAAACATTATGAAAAAGTATTTTTCATACTGCGTACCAATTAGTCCAATCACTGCCTCAAACTTTGTGTGTTCTTCCAATCTCACAAAGAAGTCGCCCGCAAGTAAATTTAATATTAAGGCGAATAGATATGAAATAATATTAATTAATTATTTAAACGTGTGTATACATACATACTGCATATGAAAGATGTGTTAACCAAAAAATCTATAAACAAATATAAATACCAATAATAATAAAATACAAAAAGGTGAAAACTCTAATTTTAAACGCTTTAAAGTTACAAAATGACCAAAAATACACCCAAATTATATAATACTCGAACCCAATAAATTATTATAATGACTTCGTTTCTTGACTCTCACCACTAGAAAACGATGGATTGTGTTTATGAGATCCGATTTTGTTAAAGCCAATATCAGCCTTACGTGTGGAAGCAGATGTTAAATATTTTTCAGTTTTAACAAATTTTGGAACAGAATCCGTAGCCATGAGCCTAAAAATCGTATCCTGAATTTTATCATATAAATGACCTGTTATTTTACTAGATGAAGATTTCTCAGCACCAGGAGACTGCGGTACTATCATTGTCATGTATTGAATCATATCCTGCCTTAAATTATGTTCAAGATTCACTTCATGCGGTGATTGAGGAGCCAGGTAAGTACTATAAATCCGAAAAGCATCATCAATAAGAGCAGCTTGTTTATTAGGGTCTATTATTTCGCTATCCTCATTTATGCTTATATTGTATTTTACTTTGAAATCTTGAACTTCTATATAGAACAATAAATTTTCTTCACAAAAATTGGCCTTCAAAAATTCCATAAATAAAGAACGTAGGGAAGGATCATCCAATATTTGTTGAAGTTTTTTCGTATTAGATTCTTTGGTAATATAACTATACCCA
This sequence comes from Dentiscutata erythropus, assembly GCA_910591965.1. Taxonomy (NCBI): domain Eukaryota; kingdom Fungi; phylum Glomeromycota; class Glomeromycetes; order Diversisporales; family Gigasporaceae; genus Dentiscutata; species Dentiscutata erythropus. Next base: position 6,259 of record CAJVPY010006884.1, on the reverse strand, counting down.
TCTTTATCGCCCGTAGAGTTACGATGTGCTTCATTAAGTTGATTTAGCAAAGGTCTATCGCTTGTATTTGAAATACTTTGTAAGTCGTTATTATTGTGGTAAGAAAGATTGGGAATACTCTTGCTTTTACCGTTTTTAATAAGAGTATTTGAATTACCGCTAAATTGTTGTGTATTATAATTACTATGAACATCATAATCCCATAAGGCTGTCTCTCGTCCATAATCAGTAATCTGATAATAAGTAGATTTAGAATATCTAAAAGCATTTTGTCTATCAGATTTCTTTTTATCATCACTAATTTTTTCAGAGATGCATTCGATAAAACCATAACGTATAAATTCAGTTGCAACTTTCACGGCCTCTTCTTTGGTAATTAAAGTCGTAAAATCGCATAACCACTCGACAGCAGCAACGCCAGAAAAAGTTTGATGATACATTTGATGATTAAACAGTCGATTCTTAAGCTCAATTCCAAGGGTACGATCACCTTTTTCAGTAGATGAGCCAGAGGCAGAATCAGAAGCAGCATCTCTATAGTCTACATCATAATTTGTAATATCATTTGGTTTAATGCCAACGAACTTTCGAAAAATTAACTCAATATTTTGCCTATTCAAGACAATAGAATCATTATCCGAACTTCGCTCGATATAATATAGCTTTATCGAAGAAGTTTGCGAGGCAAATAACTTTGTCAAATGTGGAGCAGTGATTCCGTTTCTAGCGACGAAACGCTCCAAAATAAACAGACCTTTTGGAGTAAGACCGTATACATTTCTGTCTTTGAAGGACCGACTGCTTGAATCCGCAAGGTTTACAAACAATTTAGAGTCCATAAAAGTTTGGCACACACTTTTTGCCATTTCTTTAGTCATGCTGAAAGTTGTAGTTGTTGTGGTCGTTATGATGCGTGAAGGATCTTTCGGATCTGGAGTCCTATGTGATTGAGTAAATTTCAAAGAGCCAAGATTTGCAATAGCTTCCTCAGTTGTGAATGAATTGGAGTAGCTTCTGAATAAATATCGATGGGATTCCATTGGTAATGAAACGACCAGCGTAGAATACAAATCATGGATATCCTAAAAAAATTTGAATTGTATTTATTTTTTTAAAAACGTTAATTATTTTTATAAGTAACAGAAATAATATGAATATATGCTATTATAACAGGTATATATTCTAATTTTTAATTAACGGTTCTCCATAAAACACTATAGAACAAATTCAGCAAAGTTACCCTTTGCTCGAGTGATATAACAAATATGCACTCTAAGCTTTCCTCTCCCGCTCTAAACCCTCAGTAGCCTAATATTCAAGTAAACTAACCTTTACAAAAGGTCGCCCTGACCTTGTTGTTTTCATCATATGTGTTGAGGATTGCTGGTGCACTTGTGGCTGATTAGACGCCATGATTTGTATGACCTTTTTTTTTTTTTTTTTTTTCTTCCTTTCAACAGAAAAAAATACTTGACAAAATAAAGTGTGCGCTTAAACTTTTACAGACAAAAAAATTTAGAAAATTTATCAAGAAGAGTTTAAGTAAAAAAAAGAAAAAAAAAACCCTGGTTTTGATTTATGTAGTATAAAAAAAATGCAACGTAATGATGCTTGTGTTAATGGTATAATGTTTAATTTATTTATGCTTTCCCACAAACAATGAGAATGTTTTTTTAACATAAAGTGCTTGTCAAACATTGAAAATTCTATTTTAAGTTATGCAGCTTTTGCTGCTTTTTTATTAAATTTTAAATAGGTTTTTTTTTAGATATTTGTTTACATAATTTAGCATAATAATGTAATACAGAAATAATTCGATTAAGAGCGTTTTGGGATTTTTTGCTATGAAAATCATTTTTAGGATGTACAGTACGTATAGTATATAAAAGATCCTAATTTTCAACTTAACTTTCATTAATAACAAAAAAAAAGATATACATAGTTCTCACTATTATCAGTTACGTTAATAGGTTTGCAGCATCAAAAAACATTTCTTCAATATATGAATAAGAGACTTCAACTCAGCGATGCATCAAGAAATCATGGGAATTGGCTGTGCACTTATAACAGGTCTAAAATGTCATTTTTGTCATATAAACTTTCCCCACACACAGATGAGGATCTTTAAACAAATATTATGTTTCATATCTTCCTTTTTTCATACTTATGAATGCCAGACTTTATTAAATTATCACACTAATCAATAGATAATTTAGCTCGTACAACCACAATTTGTTTCGGACAAGATTTTTGTAAAAAACATTTAAGATAATCAAAATTTGTCAAATACTCAAAAACACTCAAAGATAAAAGTACGTTACATTTAAACCTCGCGGACGCCCTCGTGATTCATACCAATATATGCCACTGAATGCATTTATACTTTAAAATAATAAGGTTGCATGGTTAATTGAACATCTTCCCGAATAAAAACCTATCGTTATATGATGTAATCAAAACAAAAGATTCTATTTATCATTCCATGTGACTTCTGCTATTCGTTTTTGAAAGTTGTGATTAGTGGAAATTGCAACACAAATAAAAAGGTAATTATTATGTAACTCCCATGCAAAATTAAATATTTTTCTATAGTACACGCGACGCTCAATGACTTATACACTTAAAGTTTGCATTAATTCTATATACAATACATTAGTGCTTCACCTTTTGTAACTAAATTGACAAGCATCTACTCTTTGGAAAGTTTATGCATTCTAATAATTAGATCATCTTCGAGATTCTTTGTTTAAAGTCAATGAAACACTTCAGGGGAAATTACCCGTCATTCACTTAATGACTTAATGAGTTGATCGCTAATACCTCCGATTATTCTATTACCCGCTTTTTTTCATTTATTAATCCGGGTTACAATTCATCCGTCTGGATCTGCAGGTAGTGAATATGATGCATGTACTGATAAATTTCAACCCCTGATCCTGACCATCCAGACCCTACATGCCAACTCCCACGAGAGAATAATATCTTCAATGCTAACTAGGTACGCAGCAATTATATTATGTTAAAGGTTTAATGCCTATTACGTATTATATGCTTTTTTGCCATAGCATGACCAATTTGCAGCCTCATGTACGTACAGTATGTGCGTACATTTGGTATCAGATATCAGATATGAAATTGAATGCATTTCCATACGGAAAATACAGCATTCTTTTGAAAAATGAGCTAGTAAACAATTAGATGATCTATTGATTCACATGGCATCATTTAATGTATGCGTGCAATAATTGTTTTGGCGCAAAGTTTTATGTTTTTTAACAAATAAGTGATCATAGATTCGTAAGAATAGAACGAAAAAATATTTCTCCTGCATTTTTTAGAAAGCTTAAAAAAAAAAAAGACATTTCTTAATATCTATTTGAAACACCTTTGTGGCAATCACAATTATACCCCATTTTATAAGCAAATATGCGCATGCTGTTTACATAACGATAATCTCTAAGTCATTATTTTCGTCCGTAAATGTAAAGTCTTATAATGTCAATCGATTTGATTGGTTAAAGTCTGTACTTTAAAGCATGTAATGCAGAGCCGATAATTTCAGTGCAACTTACTGGTCCAATAATATCTCTGTCACAGGTAGTGTTCAGGCATAAAAATTTTTTAATCGACGATTGTAGTTGTCTATATATATATATATAGTTGATTATTACATTTGCTACGTAACTCTAATAAAAGTTATTGTAGCTTTTGTGTTTCTAATAACGGTAAAATTGTTAAATCAACTTGGTAAATTATATGACAAAAAGCATTTTAATTTTTGTAATATTTAGAGATGGATTATGCCCTGCATACATGCAATCATACCTCATAATATCGACAGTAACGTTAACGTAAATTTCAAATTATCTGTAATATTCGTCATTATACAAGAATAGATTAACCGCACAACCAAAATTCAGCAGATCGAAGTTCGGAATAGGCCAGAATTAATAATTTTTTTCTAAATTATTTTCACTGATAAGCCGGTAGTCTATATATTAAGTAAAATTGCTCAGCTATTGATTTTGCTATAGTACGTACTAGTTATCAGTCGGGTCGTAGATGATAACTGATTATTCATCTACTAAAGACATAGTATTATCATCAGTGTTAAAAATTCAAATTATTTTTATACGCACAATCTATTAAGTCATATGCGCTTCTACCATTATGAAATGTCGCGTCTATGACCCTTCAATCACACGAACCATGACCACCAAAAGCAGTTACGCACAGAGTTAAACTCATCTATCGAAAAATTTGATGATGCAATATATTAGTCGTTTACGACGATACGTTAAGGCCACGCAAAGTAAATTTTTCGTTTAACATTACATGGAATCTGAAAATTGGGTCTGTCGGTCGATTTTTTTTTTTCTTTTTTCTTTCTTTTTTTTTTTAAATATACTTTAAATTAGTAGAATTATGGTCGTATTTTAAGGTTATGCAAAGTTATTCTTTTTTTTGCATAACAAGGAATTAGAAAATTGGGTTGGCTATCATTTTTTTCTGTTGGTTCTATCGGATAATTCCGGGATATCGGGTGTCTTCATCGGGTGATACCGGATAAAAATTGCAGAAAAAATAATCGAATAATTGGCACAATTGAGATGTAAAAAAAAAAAAATTTAGAAAAATTAAAAAAATGAGTCAGCAGGTAATGTTAAACAAAAAATTAACTTTACATGGTCTAATATAACAACATAGTAAAGCATCCTTTCTTACCAAATATTATTGTTTATGCTATTGAATAATAAAACTAATGAATTTAAAATAACAAAAAAAAAACATAAGGGAGAGTCGGGTATTCTGGTACTCTTAAGAGTTGCTCATATAAAATTTTTCAGAAAAAATTTATTTGTTAAAATTTATTGAGATAGATTAATTATCTAATTAATTATCTTTTTATATAAAAAAAATTGAAGTAAAAAAAAAAACTTTGAAATTTAAACTTTTAAATCTAACAAAAAAACTTGTTTTTTTATATATTGTATTACTGTCCTTCTTACAAATATCATCCAAATGAGATAATATATAGTAAAAGAAAAATTAAACATGTAAATAATACATGAGCTATAATATTTGGCCTTTATTTATTTTGTAGTTTAATAATTAGAACCCTGTAATTTTTATATAATTTAAATTATTTCAATGAGATAAACCGAATAGTATTAAAATTTTTTGATTCTGATCAGTGTATTTCAAGATATTATCAAAAAACTTTGGTGCACCAGAATACTCGATCCTCCTTTATATTAAGGGCTTAACACAGTCTCGGATATTACCAAATTTGGACAATGCAGATCATCTCCTTTTTTGTACATTTAGAAAATTCTTGGTACTTCCATTTAAGTTTATAGTTATTTTATACTAGTATATGGGGCTAAATTTACACCAATCATGTTTGTTTACTGATTTGGTAAACAACCACCTTATAAAGCTCCTGGGATTATGAGGGATCCCTAGACTATGTATCTTTAAAACTATTTATATTTGAATTAATTCAAAAGTTTATTATTAACATGCCCATGATCCCGCTACTAGTTATTTTATATATAAATTATAAATTGATTCTAGAGTATTCTTTACTATGTTGTGAATTAATTTCTATATTTGGTAATATCCGAGACTGAAATAAAGGTAAAAAGCAAAAACTTCAAGAGCAAAATAGAAATGCTTAAAATCTCAAAGACATAGTTTATAAAAACTTAAAAATAATATTGAAGAAGAAGGGTGTATAAATGGATTTAGTAGTCACTTCTTTTTTAAATTTTCAAAATAATGTAAATAACTTTGTATTATTAAGCATTTTAATATAGAACAGTACTGAAAGAATTATTTTACTAAATTCCTCAAACTATGTTAAAGCTAATAGGTATTTTATAAGATTTAAAGCAAATATAATATTTAGTTGAATATAATAAAGTAGAATTTAACAAACAGGCTGAGTACATCTTTGCTTGTAATTGTAGTTTGAATATATATCTTACAACTACTCTTATAAGTATGAATCTGTTTTATATCTGATATATGAAGTGTCTTATATTAAAAGAGCTTATTTTGCAATTTTTCAAAAAATGAGTTTTTACTAGATTCATATAAATTTTGATATGATTAATATTTTTCAATTATCTCTTAAACCATCTAGCAAGCAAATTTGCCTGCTAAAATTATTTTTAAAAAGTTTTCTTAAAATTTATTTAAGCTTGACCCCCCTATTTATTGAATAGAATTAAAGATATTCCTTTTATATATAATA
>CAJVPY010006883.1:0-10156 GCA_910591965.1 Dentiscutata erythropus | reverse complement strand
TAAGTTAGATTTAAGAAGATCTTAGCTCAAAGTTATATAGTAAATTTATATGTTTTTTTGAAAATTTTAATTATAGAAAGCATTTTGACCTATCTTAAGGGGACATGTCCTGGATCTGATATTACTAGTTTTAATTAGTTTAGCACTAAAAAAATAGAAATGGAGAAAAATTAAGTGAGAGATTCGAAATTACTAGCATTGTTGTGATAAATTTATTGAGGACGATTATTATAGAATAGGTACAAATTGTAACAATTACAATAGTTATAGGGCTTAGTGTTAATTGTGTGATCCTCAAAAAGCAACTCAAGGTGGTCAAGTGGAGTTGTTGATAATATTAATAGCTTTATCTGGGAATTTCAACTAAACGCTACGTCATATTAAAGTAATTGGTCAATGAGGAATAGCTTAGTATTCAGCAATCTGGGAAGATGGAATAAGAATAACAAAATACAAGGAAGGATGTTTTGAGAAATCACGTGAACAATCATGTAGAGTCGCTTAAGACTTTGCCTTGCCTGGTTCTATCTTTGTTGAAATTTTGAGCGAATTTAAAGATAATTTAGAATGAAGATCAGTGGGTAGTGGACTTGAGATATATGGATTGACAAAAAATTTAAAAAATGAATACTTTATGGTGGTTCAATATACCAATGAAGGAAGTCTTGATAATTATTTGGAAAAAAAATTTAAAAATGTTAAATGGAAAAATAAACTAAATCTTATATATATTTCAGCGGATTTAGCTCAAATTCATAAAGCATGATATATACACAAGGACCTTCATAGTGGTAAGCAGCTGATATTTATAGTTTGGGTGTTATTATGTCAGGAATGTCATTAATGTCAACAGGAAGAAAGCATTTTGATGAATATAAATTTAATACTGAACTTGTACTAGATATTTTCAAAGGATTACGTCCAAAATTTGCTTTAGAAACACCTCAATGCTATGTTAACTTTGCAAATCAATGTATGGATTCAGACCCACATCTACTAAACTTGAAGAGTGAATGCAAGCTATTAAATCTTCTGAAGATAAAGAAATTAAAAGACAATTTATAATAGCTGACGAAATAACCAACGGATTAGTTGACTTACAAATACAGATTGAAAATAATAGATATATTAGTAAGCTTATCAACATGCAAGAAGTCATAGACAAATTATCTGAAGTTCTAGACTCTGAAATAATAAATATTCAAGTTCCTGATAATTTATAATATAATTTGTGCCTTCAGTATGAAATAGAAAGTTTTTACAGGTATTATCATAATTCATGGAACACCTGTAAAAATTTGCCGAATGATTTTTCAAGTTATAGATTTCGGGAATAATAAGATTCAGTAACAGATATATCAGATACGTAATTTAATAAGATCATATAAGCGCGTAATAACGCGCAGGGGTGTAATTTCGAATTTTGGCCTAAATTAAGCCTAATTCGGGCCATTATTCAAAATAACGCCCCTGCGCGTTATTACGCGCTTATACGGTATATATTACAATAAGATTAAATATCGACATGCATACATGTCGCACTTTTAAGTCGTAAATTTCAATTCCTATTCTTTGGCACGATCCATTTTCGCTCAAACGAAGCCTTTAATTATTTTTTGACGAAAATTCGGGTTTAAAAAATTGTGTAAAATTTCAATTCCTATTCTTTGACAAGATCCATTTTCGTTCAAACGAAGCCTTTATTATTTCTAAATATTTTTCGACAAAAATTTGGTTTTAAAAATTGAGTAAAATTTCAATTAATTCCCATTCTTTGGCAAAGATCCACTTTTGTTCAAACGAAGCATTTATTCATTTCTAATTAGTTTCAACGAGAATTCGGTTTTCGTTCAAACAAAGCCCTTATTCATTTCTAATTATTTACAACGAAAATTAGTTTTTAAAAAATTGAATTACCATTCTTATCACTTTGATTTCGTTCATCATAATTCTTCATGCATTCTCGACAAATATAAATAATATCTTGGTCGTTTGAAATCATAATCCGAGATTCATTTTTAAATCAGTTGACAAATTCATGATCATATTTAACTTTTTTATTAGCGGCACCTGTTCGAGTAATATATTTGTTATAAAAGTCTAATTTATATTCGATTCCTTTTTTACATTTCTTGTTAAGGTTTATTGGTTGACATGAACAGTTTTTTCCATAAATTTTCGTACAAACTAAGCACACCAAACATGTTGGACAAGCATTCGAACGAAAATTTAAGATTGTTGACATTATTGTTATGACAATCATAAAATGATCATTATTATACAGAAATAGCTTTTATTAATTATTTTATTATACGGATTATGATAATAGCTGTAAGCAAATAAATAGTATATTGAATTTACTCATTCGAATTATTAACTTGTTTTTAGTTTATCTAATCACAATTAATTTATTAGTAAATTAAAACATTCGATAAGTTTATCATTTGAAAATGGCTTAATCTAAGTATTTGAAATAAGTTACCTATAGCTGCCGTCCAAATAGTTATAGCTATTGGACCAATCCGAAATCTTGTCCAGAATCCAATTCATAAAGTAAGTTCCACGAATTTAATTAGTCCCAAATAACGGTTAATATCTTATAAAGAGTCCCAAACTAGTTAGGTTTGGACGGCAATTATACATTACCTCTTATTTAACGTTATTTGATCGCATTATGTGTAATATTAATTTAATCAATAATTACGAAGATCTGGCTTGTAAATTTTAACTATATATTATAAAAATTGATTAGTCTAATAAGATTATAATACCTTTAATATGAAGATGTTCTTCTGAATCAATAAACTTAATTATACTTCTAATTCCTTTTCATCAAGCTCCTAGTTAGGTCTCTAAAAATACAGTATCTATAAACTGATAATGGTTAATAGTAGACTAGAGTTAGCGAATTTAATTAGTCTCTCATGTGAATACTATTATCGGAAAAGTGAATACTAAAATTTGGAACTGGTTTATCTTAAGCCGATTAAAACTAGTTTTAACATATGAAAAATAAAACTGGTTCCAAACTCTATTGAAACGTTTTTCAAAGATTGTGTTTAAACATAGATAGCTATCTTTCTGTTTGCCATCGCTTGCCTTATAGTAAAAAGCCAACTCTATTATCTTTCCATCCATCTCTTAATGGCTCAACTCTATGCTATGTGCCAATTATTGATTTCTGTCAATTTGAAATAAGCAAGTGCCATTTGTGAATCAATGTATAACGTAGAATTTTACCAATTTAAAAATATGCATTTTTATATGAACATTTATTATTCAACGAAGGAATAAAAATTAATTGGTAAAACATCAAGTACTGAATCTTTATTCATTTATTTATTTTAGAACAAAAATTCATTTCTTAAAATTAAAGCAAATTATATATATATATTTTTTTTATAACAATGGATATTTTTTATTTTATATAACTAGAAAACGGGATTCGTTGGATTCCGTAGGCCGCTTCATATTTTGCGTACCAATTTTCGAAAAAATCTACTTATTTGCAAGATATTAAAAAAAATTGTTTAATGCAAATGCATAACTATCATATACTGTCCAATGAAAATGTAAGAAGCCTTTAACTTTGTAAATGCAATTTAACACTGTGAATTAAATTAATAATGATTAATTACTTAAAAGAATTGTTCTCTCACTTATTAGATCACAAGAATTTAAATAACTAGATCACAAGAGTTTAAATAATTATATCGCAAGAATTTAAATAAGGGAAGTGTCATTTATCATATAATTTTTTTATCGGGAGTGGGTGCCAAAATATCTTGCTGATAGATCAACATATGTATGTGTTTATATGCAATCGTAATCATTTGAGGGAAGGGGAAATTTTACTATTTACAAAAAATCAGCAGATAAATGTAATTAGTTCTCATTACATTTGAATTAATGCAGTCGGATTTTCTATTAGATATCTGTTCATATTGGATAACGAACATATATTTGCAGATAGTCGGATATCTGCTAAACTATCCGATACTCGATTAATAATAATGATGATGCATTCATAGATTAGAGAATTTTTTTTTATAAATACGTATTTTATCTTTTTATATATTTTTTATACATAATAGTAATAATGGATAGTGAGATTATTTATCTAGCGAAAACTCAAGAGAAATATCTCTGAGTTGCTCGAATAATAATAATATATGCATGATAATATTGATTAAATGGGGGTGAGTCAATAGAAATCAAGCAAATTTTTTATAATAAAATTTTTTTATAGCTTTAAACAAGAATAACTTAACAAAAACTTAACAAAAACTTGACCAAATTTAATAAAAATTTTTTTAAATAATTTTTACAAACTTGTAGAATTAATTTAAAAAAATTTTTATTAAATTTGATCAAGTTATTCTTGTTTAAAATTTTAAAAAAAACTTACTAAAAAAAATTTGCTTGGTTTCTATTGACTCAACCTCAAATACACATTCTAATTGCGACTAACCTTTTTTATAACAATTCTTATAATAAAAATTCGTTAAAATTTTCTATTTAGCTTGTTTTATAAAAAGTTCATTATATCTAGAATCGACTGTATTTTTGATTAATTCAACGGATTTAGTCGGATAACATAAATATCTGAAATTCGCAACTATCCGAAAAATAGACTAAATGGATAGTCGATATCCAATCTCTAATTTGATTTTATAGCAGTTTTAACCCGGCTATAAGAAAAAATTAAATCGGCCAGATTATGAGAACTAACTAATTAAAATTTTATGATCATATGGGCCTGCTTGATTTCTACTGACGGTAGCCCTTATAAAGTGTGAAATTAATTAAAAATTTTGCTTATATTTATAAACCATTCCTCTTCAAACATTCGTTCTTGCATTCTTGCGCTCTTTTTAATACGTTAGCGAATTTCCCACCCGGTTCTTCTAATAGGAGCAAAAATAAATTTGAACGATATGACATATACTAAGTGACAATAATTACAATACTGCCATAATTATGATCGATTGGGCGAAATAGTAATTTGGAAAACTTTTCTTATCCTACACCCGGAACTCAAGTTAAAGAACAATATATAAGATATACTAAATTACTAAGTAATAATAGCTACAACAATGATATGATTCTGATCAATTGAAAGATAATGGTAATTTTCCTTATCCTATACCCGGAACCCAACCGGAATTTTTCTTGCCTATTATCTGGACTTAAGTTTCTCCGCTTTGCTTCGGAAATAATCTAAACAATCGTATCAGCTTGAAAATAACAAATTTCTTTTTCTAATGAGCAAGATCTAATATTGCAATTAGCCTTTTTGCAATGATAACAATTACCAGTTTTTTTTAAGGTACTGAACCAAAGTTTATGACAGACTTAGTTAACACTATTCAATTAAATTGTTATTTATAATAAGGATGACAAATAATACGGAATATTTTTTTACTATACCCTCTACCCTCTCCCCACGTAAGAGAAATTTGGTTGGCTAGTTTATAAATTTATTCTAACATAAGATATCCAAGATCCCCCTCCTCCCCTCAGAATATTACGTAATATTTGTCACTGCCCTAATAAATATAAATAATTAACATTATTAACTCAAGCTCTTGTGCGAAAGTGGCGTCCTGTCGCACTACTTGTGGTAGTTCCTGTAATTTCTTTTAATATTCTTTCCATTAATTCTATGTACATAATTATAAATCCTAAGATGAAGTATTGTCAGTCTTTCAATTTAATTTATTTATTCTTGAATTGCTATGTCTCAATTATACGCCGTCTTCATCATGATGAGTTAACACTTTCTATAATTGGAATTGGTTTCATTTTCCAAAAATATTTTCCTAAATATTTTTAGGAAATGGTTATTGGGCAAATTGTTGTAAGGTCGGGCAAATGAAATACAGTGAATAGTAAAGATTCATAAATATCTTTTATTAACAAATAAATAAATTGTTAATGTTCATGAAATAAATAAGCGTTTAATAATCATTTTTTACACTTAAAAATGAAAATGTGAAAGTAAAAATATTCATGGTAAATTTCGACAAAGTTGTATAGTTTATTATAATAATTAGTTTACTAAAATATCCTTTATACATGGAATAAAATTAAACAGTAACTTGAATAGTTGATTTTAATACTTAACTGTTAAATTTATGAATGTTCTTTATGCTCATACAGTGCATTAAATTATCACGAAAAAAATGAAATTAATAGTTAATGTTCATGAATTTCAATAACTTATTAAACCCTTATATAGTAATAATATTTTTTAAGCTTACGCACTAACACTGGTTGAAATAGAGTAAACCAGGTAGATATCATAGCCCAATATGTCCACGATTAGTGTATCATTCGTTGCGGTATTTGGCTAACTATGTAAATCAAACTATTAAGGATTTTTTAAAATTTTTTTATTAGGTTTATTTTAATAGTAAAGAGTAACTTACATGTTTTTGGATATCTAGAGCGAATCGCTTTACTTTTTTTCAATCATGAAGCTATTGTTAAACACGTTTATAACAAGTTACGCTAAAAAATTTTATGTTCTATTATTAAATTTCTTACCTGTAATGGAAATAATTCTCTTTTGAATAGTTCACAACACGAAATAGTTTGTAAAGAGCCAACTTGAGATTTAAAAATAAATATTAAAAAATTTCAACGTCAAAAATTTTTGGCTCCTTTATGAAAAGAATTTTTACTAACTTTGTTATAAACGTGTTTAGAATACTGTATTTCAGAAATAAATGTGAAAATATTAAAAATTATAAAATTTATACCATAAAATGAAATGGCAAACACAAATTGGTAAACTTTTTGATAACAAAGGTTATTTATTCGAATTATCGGAAAAAATGAATAAACTTGATATGTTGCCTATTTGAAAAATAAATACGGCACCTATTTCTATCAAAACCTAATTTCTGCGTTTTAATTCTGAAACTCTCAATATAAAACTTAAATACTAATAGGTAAGCATAAAAACAAAGTAAAAACATAGATAGATTTATACTTGCATAAAATGAAAAACATGCATTTGATATTTGACAAAGAAAATGTTAAAGATTTCATTGAAGAAATAAAACTCCTCATGTAAAAAAAGATGAGATTAAACAAAATTAAATCCTAATTTTTTAATTTTTCTATTATGCTTACATAATAAACATAATAAACATCGAAAACAAAAATTGCCTTTTCTTTATAAAACTAAACAGACCGTTTTTTCTTCTTGCCCTTGTCTTCAAAAGCGATGCCCGTGCAGCATGTTTGAACACCTCGTGAACACCCTCACCAGTCTTGACTGAACATTCCAGATATTTATAAGCATTAATTTCTTGAGAGACACTAAACCCCTTGTTTTAAAATGACATATACAAATTAGATATATAAAAGTATAAACCAATATATTGTTGAACCTCTCAAAACCGATCCTGTCAAAATCGATAACCTGTCAAATCTGAAAAAAAATTAATCTACAAAGTCTGTTTCTGTTAATGTTTTCAAATCCGATAACCTCTCAATATTGATACAAAACCTATCCACCATGCATATCGGCTTTGAGAGGTTCAACAGCAACAGTATAATAAAACTATACCCTTTTATTAATATACCTCTTCAGGCGTCACTGGGCTTTGAGAAGTCTTGCGAAGTTCTTCAACAGTCCTTGGATCGAATCTCAAATCTTTCTTGCATCCAACTAGGATGATAGGCAAACCGTGACAGAAGTGCATTAACTCTGTAATCCACTATTAAATATAAATATAATTAAAATTTCAAGCCAAACTAAAAATTCTATACAATTACTTAAATAAATTTAATGATGATAAACAATGGATTTCCATTCAATAATCTTAAAAATTTTTTATCTTAATTGATGATATTAAATTATGTTTTATCCGGATATTTTCTTAAAGTGTCATAATTTTAAATTATTCAACTCGTATACAATATATCATCACAGAGTTGAATGGAAAATTTTGATCACTTACTTTTTCTTGTACATTATCCAAGGAATCAGGAGAATCAATAGAAAAACAAATTAAGATAACATCAGAGTCAGGATAAGAAAGCGGTCGTAGACGATCATAATCATCCTGACCTATTCATTCCCAACATAACAACTATATATTAATGCATAAAAAATTTTACTAATGCCGCAGAAATATAACTATAATATTATTACCAGCTGTATCCCATAAGACCAATTCAACATGTTTACCATCTACTTCAACGTCAGCAACATGGTTTCCGAATACAGTAGGAACATAGACCTGTGTAATAAGATGATATGAAAATAAATTTGAGTAGAAAATTTTGGTGCACAATATTGTAAAACCGCTATGGGCTTCTAATTTGTTGGATCTCGTTATTCTCAATAAAACAATCAGTGATATCAAAATTACATTGCCTATAGTAAAATAGGAAACATCATAAATCTAAGACTTTAGTCAAAATTTCTACAACTTGTTTATGCTGAAAATTTAATACAAAATCAAAGAGCATGTTTAAGGAGCAACCGAAATTATTTCCTTCTAATGATTAAGCTGGTGTTTCTTTTAAATTACGTACCTCAGGTAAAATGCCTTTAGAGAAAACGTATAGAAGACATGTTTTGCCACAGGCGCCATCACCAACAATGACAAGTTTTCGGCTAAAATCAATCATTCTGTTTGCAAAAGTGCGGAGAGATTAAGTGATAAAAGTCCAGCTATGTTTTAAACTGTCAAGTGTTAAGCGAAGTCGTCTAAAGCCAGGTGGTTTTTAAATTGATTACAAATTTGTAAATTAAAAATCACATGATGCATATAAATACTACCTGTCTTCAGACGACCCATTAAGCGCAGATTGAAGCATCAAAATAATTTCCGTATTTAGAAATTATGAAATAATCGTTTGCCCCAATACCAAGCAAGCATTGTAGTATAAGAAAAAGAAACCTTTATTATTATTCTAATATTTACTTAGTTACAAGGTTCATCGAAATACCATAAATTCTTTCGATAATATAATAACTTTAATCAGAGTACAGTGGATGCTGAAATTTTTGGGGAGGTCTCTTGCGAGTTATATATCAATTATCATACGTACTATGCTTATTAATAAAATTTCCATAAACGGTTGTCGGCCGAAACGGAGTTAGAGTTAGGATATCTTTTGTTGGTCAGACAAAAGGGTTACACAAATGTGTATGTCCGCAAATTACGGCTAATCTAATAAAAACAATCATTATGCTGTCGTAATGATCCATGTTGATTTTTCTTTCGGACTTAAATGGTTTCAATTTACCTAGTATATAATAATAATATCAAAAAATGCAATCTATGCATTATGTAGATCATATACTGAATCTGGAACGCCCTTAGCTGTCCCCCACAATAAATCGGATTTCAGGATCAGATGTAACGTAAAAATCGAAGCGAACCCACTTTTTTACAAAAAAAAAAACAATAGCTCTAATAAAAAATGTTCCTCGTGAAATTTTACCAATACCTCCAACCCTAACCCTACACAGTTCTCACCCTATAACGTGGTTTTCTTTTACGCGACTTCTTACTTAGAAAACATTGTTTTGACTATCACGTTACGCCTGTTTTTAAATTTTGATTGCCAAAATTTACAGGGGGCAAGGATGGTAAATGGCCTGGTCATTTGTCAAAATTTAAATGACCCAAGTCGTTAAATAATGACCTGCTATTAGTGATTTTAACCGAGTATCAAATCAATAATCGGTTAACCGAACCGTCTCACCCGATTCTAATCAGATTAACCGGAATTATTTCGGTTAACGAGGTTAACCGTGTCAACCGGACATAAAAAATATCAACCGGGTTAACGAAATACAGAAGAATCAAGCACTGGTCGGGTAATTTTAAACTAGCAGCTTTTGGAAATATTCAAACGCCTTATGTTCCTTATTCAATTTCTATTCCTTTTGCATCATTCGTATAATACAAATTGCGCAAAATTTGCGAGTTTTAAACAGATAATTCAATTACAAATCTTGTTTTCTTAGCGTCACTTATCTATCATACGTATTGATTTTGATTTAATAATCAGTTAACCGGGTAACCGATAGTCAACCGGTTGTACCGGAGATTACAGCTGTTCTCATAAATTTTGGGACATCTGGTAAAAAATTGACCGAATGATTTTAGGCCGATTCGATAAGTTT
>CAJVPY010006882.1:0-10157 GCA_910591965.1 Dentiscutata erythropus | reverse complement strand
TTTTTGAAATTTTCAAATTTTGACCCGGCCGGGTTATGAAAACCATTTAATTAATTTTGCATGGCCTAATATATAAAAATAACTATTTGAACTAATTTAAGCAAATTTATAAATAGTTAGAGTTAGGGTGAGGGTTATAGTTTAGTTTTAATTAAGGTTAGGTTAGGGTTAGGGTTAGAGTTTTTATATATTATAATCTTATAGTATTTCTATGTTGCCCACCTATACTATAGAAGATCCTGAATTTGATATGTAAAAGCGGTACAGTCGCATATTACTATTAAAAAAAGACACGACTTCGATATAGTCACAACCATATAACGACAATCATAATGATTTTTACGAGTCAAAAAAGTCTTTGAAGATTGATTCGTCTTATATTATTAATCCATATCAGATATCGAAAATTACACATTAATAAATTGATACAACTACTCTTTTACTACCCACTACAAGCAAAAGAACATTTATATCTTAAAATCTTTATCGTATAACGATGTTATATGAATATACGACTTTACTTATGATGACTATATGTAATAATATAGTATTTTTTAATCCAATCATATTAGTCAATATAAATCAGACATAATGTATCTTTTGCTATAGGAAACTTAACAAGAATTTTTTATCGTCTTCTATCCCTAAAATTACCATCTCTTCGATCGTCCCTTCTATCATTATTTCTATCACGTTCTCGATCTCTATCACGACGCTCATTTCCAACGCTACGATAACTATTTCTTGTTCGATCTCTATCTCTATTTCGATCTTTTATGATGCTACCCCGCCTTTCAGGAGCTCGTGGAGGTGCACCATGAAAAACTCCTACATCCAAAAAGTCTCCGATAACAAACCTTGCATCATCAAGATTTATATCATCATCAGAAGTCGATGTCATATTATAAACTGTACCCAAATCTTTAAATGCATATTTTCCACGTAAATTATCAATATAAACTAATTTGAATGATATTCGAGCATTTGAACGAGTAGATTCAAAGTTCACTTCTTTAAGTAGATTAGCAATTTCTTTCAATGTAGCATCTTTCCTATATACACATTTATAAAACCAAAATTAATTAACTAAAATAATTATATAAAAAAAAATTTTGTCAATTAAATTTACCACGTGTATAGTTGTAATTCATTTTCAGTAGGGAGATGGTCAGGCGTGTAATCTTCAGGCCTATCAAAAAATATTTCAGAATATAAATATTGTTTCGAACTTATGTATTAAAATTTAAAGATATTTATTCACCTATGATGAGCGCCTTGCTGCCAAAACATTCGTAGTAAAAACGGGACCGTCTATAATATTAACGATAATGCCAATACATTAATTATTTTTGAATGGAATTCTTAAACGTTTTAGTTTTGGGATCTTACATTCTCACGATCAACTACTAATTTATTTTTGCCCGTTGTAGAGGTACTATTCTGTAACTCGGTCATTCTTCTTTTATAGAAATTTTCTGTTGGAACTTGTTTTACACTCCCTATTATTACGCAAGAGCACGGCTTGTTTTAACACCAGAATCTAGATTATTAGCAAAAGAAATAAAAAAAAAAAAGTAATGACGCGAATTTCCTATATTCGAAGTTATATAAAGTTTGTGACACTTGAAATAGCATAATTATTGGTTAGCACGATTATTTACTGATATCATTCGCATTAGTATTATCATAAGATCTGTCAGACTTTTTTATTCCATTAATAAAATAAAAAATAAAATGTCTACCAACAGCAGGTCCCAATTATTTCCTGAAACCTAATTCTTTTGTTTAATATATATTTATATCTGTTTTATTTATGCTCTTTATAGATTCTCCGGAACAATTTATCGCTCGCTGCTTAGGCGTAATTCTGTATTTTTGGCTGGAATTTTTACTACAGCCTTTGTGATTGAAGTAGTTTTTGATACTGCTGCTGATAAGGCTTGGGACTCTATTAATAAAGGAGTAAGTAAGACTTCATTCAGTTTTTTATAATCAAAATGTTTTTTTTCTTATATATATACACTTGATAATAGAAACAATGGAAAGACATCGAAAGTAAATACGCTCAATAAAATTGAAAATTGATTCTAAATATTGGTTAGATACGTATACAGTACATACTTTTAATGATTTGTTTTCTCTACTGATTAAAAATAAATTAAAATGCCACTAGATTAATGGTGTTTAATAATCCCAAGTTTACAATTGTACCAATGTCTAGAAAGTGATTTATTTAAATCGGCAAAGAACGCTTTAATAATATTAATAACAGAATTTTTTTGCTAATAATCACTTTTTAAAGCTAATTATCACTTTTTAAAGAGCTAAAATAATGACAATTTTTATTCTTCCTGTTTTGTCTGTTTCCATTTCGCCCATTCTACCAATTTTTCATCACTAATATAATCATACCTCCAAATATATCCTTCTTCACCAGCCGCAAGTACTTGTCTATATTAAAAGGATTTATCAATTTGGAGAAATCAGATGATAAAAAGTACATCTTTGAAATATATGGCACTTTACTTTGTATCTCTTGAAAATATGCAACATCTTACAGCTTTGGTTGATCGTCGATGGCGAAGCTCAGTTACCAATTTACCGCTTAAGACATTATATATATGAACAGTACCATTACTCGTACCCACGCAAAAGTACTTTTCATCCAAACTAATCATATGAAATAAGTCGAATGATTAGAAGGTAATATTGAACATTACTCCGTACATTAACATTACCTAACATCAAATCTCGATCTATTGTTTGAACTGTTTTTGATAACGAAAGATTTAATAAGTTCAAATGTTTCGTAATTCCAATACTCGATCTTGCCATTTATTGATTTTGACAGCACATTCCCATTAACAAATCGAATACAATCTAAATATATATTTATATAATATAAATTTAAAAAATCACGATTATAATTATAACAGTAAATTTTCAAAAAAACAAAACCTATTTGAACAGAATGGATCTTTTTAACCCGTGTTATAAGGTCGTCTTCAAAAAGATGCAGTGTATCTTCGGATGGATTGATCAAATTTGGAGTTTCCCAAATTCGAATTTCTCCGGTGTAATTTCCGGTTAAAAAGGATTGGCCGGATGGATGCCAATACTAGATATTAAAGCTGATTAACATTTTGACCATATAAACCGGTTCAAAACCAGAGTTTATAAAAGTAACAATTCTATTAAGCTAAACTTACAGTTACCGACGCTCTAGTTTCGAAAACGTACAAACACGTGCCTCTGTCTACATGCCATAATCTAACAGTTGCGTCTCTTGCTGCGGATAATATGTGTCGATCATCTTTTGGGTACTTTTGAATATCAGTAATTACATCTATAATTGTATACATTAATATTAATATTAATTTTCAGTAATGATGAATTGTTGATAAATAATATGAAATTTACCAGTATGCCCCCGCAAAGTTTTCAAAGTAAGGGATAAAGCAAGACTGATAATGTATATGATACGAGCGTTTCCAGCAATGGCCAACAGTGCATCTTCGTTTCGATGTAACCAACAACAAGTCAATAATTCCTATCATATGTATAAAAACGCGTTAATTCTTTAAATCAGCTAATGAATACAAATAAAAAAGGATACATGAAAGAAAGTAAACGTACGCCTGAAGCTAAGTCGACGTTTTCAGAAGAGACAGCAAAATTGGATACAATATCCAGGTGATCACCACAGTGTTCATTATCATAGATATTTGCCTAATTACAATTAATTCAAAAATTGATCTCACGTATTAAAATATAAAACATATAATATACAACAAATAATATAAATATACCTGAATACTACCAACGCTTGCCAAAATGTTACTTGAATCATGTATATTGCGTTCGACGTGACCAAGTTTGTTAAAGGTTTTTTTGTATTCTAAACCTACAGGAGCCTCATAATTTGTTAAATTGAAAAAGAATGCCAACTGATTTATGACATGTCCGTGATTTTCTTTGACTATACGACGTAAACGAAAATTCTTAAAAAATTGTTCTTCATCCTTTTCTTTTTTAGACTTTGTGCCTTTTTCATTTGTGAAAAATGCATCAAGTGTGGTTATAGACTCATCCGTCAAGGTAGAATCCTTTTTGCGTCGGGTGCGTTTTTTAGGAGGTTCGATGCTTTCATCATCTGGAAAAGAATCAGAAGGTGAATATGGTGTTAAGCTTTCAAGATCCGTAATAGATTTTTTAGGGACAGAAGAACGTGTTATCATTTTTGCAACGAAAAAAATACGCGTTATTATGTTTTAAAGAACTTCTTTTTATACGGAAGTACTTTAAAAAAAAAATTGTTACACGGGGACGGATTATATAATCATACACTAACCCAAGTACTGATTTGACATTATATTATGATCTGTCGATTCAGAATTCCACTAAACCGTAAATAAGTTATTATATGGACAATTGAAGACTTTTACAGTTAAAAATATATATTCACATGCTGGCATTTAAGGTATGTAACCCTAATTTAGTATATGTTTATAATTTATAAACGCAATACAGGGCTTATAGACAGGGTTTAACTGAATTTCCCGTGGTGCCGTTACGCCGATCTTTCACAAGCCCGTTATATTACAATCAGGGTTTAGTATAATTGTTGATCAACTTGTACAATGGCCGAACGGATATATTATAACAGACCTAATGCATGTATATACATCATTGACCCGACCGGGCTGGCCGTTGACTGGACAATCCTTATTTACAATCTAATACAACCCTACTTGCCGTTACAAGTTTTATACATTATCGGCGTCGCTGTTCAAGAGATTAAAGGTAAGAACGAAAAACGAATGCCAAGAAATACAGAAATATCGACTAATTAAAATGCGAAGAATGATGAAATGCAATGAAAATTATTGTGCCTGTTTTCTGTCTGTCCATACACTTAAAACATCCAACTGATGAAATCCTTTGAATTTATAAATGATAAGTCTATGAATTTGAATTATTGGTTCAATTAAATTTATCAATGAAATCTATATTCTGATCCATATAAAATTTCAAATATATTTATAAATGGGATCTATATTTCTGACATGATTGATGGAATTTATAAACATTGATATAGTGAAGATAAATTCAAAGTCGAATCATATAAAAATTCTCTAGTGTATTTCTAGATTTTTACTGGCATTTATTTTAATTAATAGACCATACTAATTCTATATAGGTTGTTTAATAGATCAAACCAAAATTTCATTTTTTTACACCCTAGCAAAGTTCCAAATATCTCAGTTTCAGATAATAAATGGATGAATTAATGATAAAATTCTATAAATCCATTTTTTATATCACCAATCTTCCGGATTATGTTGATACTGAGGAGCACTAGTGTCTATAGCTTCAGATTCTACATTATCAGTTGGATATGACGGATCTATATAAAAAACAGATGAGAAGATTGTGAGAGACTAATTATAATATATGAAGGACTTTCTTTACATAACACCTCCATAATTTACCTTCAAAACTTGGATCATCAAATTGATTGGATAAATCGTAATCTTCTTTACTCTGGTAATCTTGGTCCTCATATTCTTCGTCTTGAAGGGCATCATCAAAGTCTGCATTACTACTTTCAAAATCTGTCCAACGATATCCACAATTACTATTTCCACAAGCATAATATAATGTCATTCTTGAATCACCACGACGAGCTTGTGCTTGAAAGTACACCGCTACGGTAAATCCACATTGAGAGCATGTCTTCTCTGTACGTGGCTGTCTTCAATCAGGAATAATTTAATTTGTTATAATAAAAAAGAAATATGAAATGGTTAAAAGTTATTTTACTTGCCAAAGATGGATCGGCAGCCAAATCTTTAATTATCGTTGTTTTATCACTTTAAAATAAATAACCAGATCAGTATATACACTAGCTTAGTTGATCTTTCTTATTCAATAAAGTATAGTATCGTTACCTAATAATATTTGAAATTTCATTCCTATAAACACAATAATTCTTAGTTTCTTCCTGATAAATGCAATTACGGCATGCATATAAAAGTCGTTGAGTTTCTTTATCTTCTTTTGGATATAACAAGTTACTACTGTGGAATTTAGATCATGTTAAATATCAACGATACACATGCGCGTATATATATATTTCTTTCGAATAATTTACCATTGAGAACAGAATTTAAAAGTGGCCATTTTTTGATTCTTAGGTAAATATTAAATGAATGAGTAATAGAAAAAGAGTGAATTTTAACTATCACTATACGATCACAATTATATTATCAGTTATCACGTGATGTTTTGTTACGATGGATTATTAATTTAATGGAAGTCCTCTTAACATTCTTTCCGAAAATAAGCCTGAACTAATATATATCATTTATCTCAATATGGATGAAATACTGACGAAATTAGCATTGCATACTGCCACCTTTGTAAGTAACGTTTCAAATAACAATTATTTAATGTTGACAGAGGTTAAACTCTCGTTACTATTGTTTTATAGGTTGGCAAGGCGGCATTCGCCTATAGTACGAATTATGCCATGGTATCATTAAAAGGTTTTTTATTTATCAACTTTCCATGTTCGACGCGTCTTTGACTACTCTGTTTGTGTTCAAAGAAACAAGTTTCAAACTACATCAAACGCGACGCCTCTAATTCACAAAACATTGAAGTGGAAGAACTTGAGCGTGCTAAAGCGGTATATTTATAATTTTCATTATGTTACTACACGCATTTCAATAATTGTATACTAAGTTTGGCTTTACTTCGTATAAACACCTAAGACACTTGAAACCACCATTCGAATGGTTCAGCCTGCTATAGATCTAATTGAAATTATATCTGCACGCGGAAACACGGCATTGGAACCAACAGCTGCTCAAACAACGATATTACGTAAAGATATTGAATCATTTGCACGTAGCCTTTCTGAATATAATTTGTCTGAAATGGAATCAACTCCTTCAACGGATAAAAAAAAACTCATCAATGCATCCAAAGTTATTAAAGAAATGCAAGCTTTAACACAAAAGATTGAGAAATTTGTACCATATTTAAATTTAATGATGACAACTAGTGGTGCAAATTTAGGATGGAGTTTACCAAACTCTATCAGTCCCTCTCGTCTACTTCAAGCATCAAATGCGTTACGTGAAGCAAATCGCCTATTTTCAAAAAGTAGCAAACAAATACGAGTTGGTCCTGCTTATAAATTAAAATTATATTACATGTTTACAGCTTCTGTTCGTCCTAAGACCGTAAATGACTTTACATGGAAAGAAGAATTCACAAAATGTGATGCTGCTTTATATCGAGTTCATGATGTTGAAGAAAATGAGGAAGAAAGTGAATATGTATACGAATTGATAATTGTTGAAGATTTAAACGATGGAAGATATCATGAAGAATTTGATAATGATGGCCCTGCAAAACAACTTACGGAAGAAGCCAAACTCGGAAAAAAATCACAATGTATCCCAGGCAAAATAAAACGGATTCCTGTTGCTGAAATTTCTCGTTTATATTATACCTCATCGGGGTCTTTGCTAAATATTGAAGATTCAAAGAGTCCGGTGCTTGTGCTAAAAGTAATAAAAGGTCTTTCAAAGGCTCATTTACTAAAAATAGATGATGAAACTGCGCGTAATGTGGATTTAGA
Organism: Dentiscutata erythropus; assembly: GCA_910591965.1. Lineage (NCBI taxonomy): Eukaryota > Fungi > Glomeromycota > Glomeromycetes > Diversisporales > Gigasporaceae > Dentiscutata > Dentiscutata erythropus. The sequence continues at coordinate 2,506 of CAJVPY010006882.1, read as the reverse complement.
TGCGAATCCGTTATATGTCCCTCCGAATACTTCAGAAAAACGCGTAAAGGAGTCTAAAGAATATTCGAACGCTGATTTGTTCGCTTTAGAGATATTTCAAGAACCTATCGAAATTGATGATGATGAGGAAGAAGAGGGATCTTTGAATAGTGAGGATGATGATCTGGAAGAACAGTCTTCACAGTCCAATCCCGGAACTCCTTCACCAAGAAAGATTCCTTTGCCTATGAGTCCCGCGCCTTCTACACCAAGAAGAATTCCTTTGCCTATGAGTCCCGCGCCTTCTACACCAAGAAGAATTCCTTTGCCTATGAGTCCCGCGCCTTCTACACCAAGAAGAATTCCTTTGCCTATGAGTCCCGCAACTCCTACATCAAGAAAAATTCCTTTGTACACAAGCCCTTTGAATTCGACACCAAGAAGAATTCCTTTACCAGATAGTGATAATGAAGATTCGGATGTAACAGTGAGTGACGTAGATGAAGAAGAAGAAAGTGCAGAAATTTCTGACAGCACTAAAGCGGCAAGAACGCATGATATTCACAATGACTTAGAAAATTTGAATGCATTCGATAATTCTGAGGATGAAATAAACCAATATAACTTGAAAACTCTTAGTCTTCTTGAATACATGTTAAGATTAAGCGCTTTGGAAGTTTGTGAACAAACAAACCATCTTGAAGTAGCTGATGAAAAGATCAACCTATTTCTTAAGGATGACGATTCAACTGGAGGTTCATCCGCTTCTACTGCTTCTGCTGCTCCTGCTGCTCCTGTAACTTAGTAATCTGATCCGTTCAATGTTAACCGTTGAACCACCCGGTTTACGGATCAGCAAAACAGTAAACCGGTTACTTTTAACGGTTAACCGGTTATTTTTCAGCTAACCGTTATACTGTCTTGATAATGCCGTCAAGTTCAAATTATGGTTAAATGTACTATGAACTAAATAATACGTATCTTAAATCTTGTGTTTTAATGAATGTATATAGTAAATTACTTAAGCGCAATCCTCCAACTACTCTGTCGTATAAATACTAAACTTAGGACTTTCAAGTTTATAAAACGGACTTGATCTCTGAAAATCCAATTAACGATGTAATTAAATTATCCAGTGATCAAATCCATTAATTGATTATAAAAAAAAAAACGTAAAAATCCGAGAATCTTATGTAATATGTTAACTCTTAATTATGTTAATTATGTCCAATACTAAATAGCGCCATCCAGTGTTTGCATTTGAACTATGTCCAATAAAAATTTTATTTGGACTTTAACCTCAGCCTAGCCTTTCGTACTCATTCGATTCGGAACATTTTGGAACAGGAGCTTACGTGTTTGATTTGGACTAAGTGCCTTATGTCCAATGAAAAAATATGGACAATATGGACATAGTTCATAAACCATACTCATTGGTCCATATAACCCATGTCCATTATCAAGCATTTAGCATTATGTAAAATTAATCACATGACGAAGCCACAGGTATATAAGTTCGCAAAGTAATATTTTTAATATGAGATATAGATTTTTCAGTATATACCAGCTCGTTAAGTTTTTGATTTTATGACTGATCACGATTTTTTATCAGTTGTTACAGTTAGAATAAAAACTACGTAATGATGAAATAATTGCAATTATTATAAAGTTACTGGCCTTATTTTAAAATCTTACATTATCTGGGAGCACAAGGGAAAAAAATTCTATCTCTGATGAATAGTAAACCTATGTAATTAATCACATAACAATTAGTTTTCAATAATATCATTAAAATGGCTAGAACACTGATAGTTACATAATTAATAATATAATATCATGATTTATCAAAGAATAAAATCTTACTTACAGGCTTTCTCTTTCATGTACCTAATGTTTTGGAATTTTTATTTGCACATATAAAATATAATACTTTACAGTAATTCATAATACTTAACTATGAATTGTGTATGAAGTAGGTTATAACAGAATTTTTTACAGTAATTCATAATAATTATACAAGCTAACTCTCATTATCAGAGTAGCTTACCAATGCAAATTAATAATTTTAATTAACTTTACAAAAATCAAAAAACAAACTAACTTAATCACACTGAGTCACCAGAATAGCAAGAAAGTGTTACAGAATTTTCTTATATAATTCAGTAGAAGTTATAAAAATCTATACAAAAACTTATATAACTTTAAATTATATACAGTAGTTACTAGAATAGAAATAATTTCATAAAAGAATGGTTTACTGTAACTCTTGATAAAAATTATGGTAATATCGATTTAAACTAACTTTAAAAGAAGAGCCAGAAAATATATGTTTTCTTTTTTTTTTTTTTTTTTTTTTTTTTTTTTTTTAAGCAGTCTTGTCTTTATTTATTTGAACCACTATTTAACTAATTATACATATGGGCTTGGTGCTACAGAAAAGGGGGAAATCGACAAATTTTCAAAAATTTTTTTTTTACACAACTCAATTTAGAATAACGCTAGGATCATTTTTCACTTAAAGCATAAA
>CAJVPY010006881.1:0-10159 GCA_910591965.1 Dentiscutata erythropus | reverse complement strand
TTTATTTTATTTTAAAATTATATTTAAAAATTTTATAAGTTTATTCCTGTGCATTATTGCACAGGTTTACAACTAGTTTATTTAATAAAATTTTTTTTAAATTATAAGGGCAGTATCATTTATCACCTGTTTTTTTTTATTAGAGGCTTACCCTCCCTCTAGTTTTTAATATATAATTTATCAGGTCTTATATATAAAATTTCAAATTTTTTAACTCCCTCCTCTTTCTAGAAAATCACCTAATAATTGTTAGCTCTTTAATTAAAAATTAAAAAACTTATATATATGAAATACTTAAAATAGTAATAATTTTAAGAGGTGTGGTGGCTTAGTGAAGTGGCCTAGTTGTCACACTTTTCAAGTGGCAGGTCTAGAGTTCAAATCTCATGAACAATGATTTTGAAAAATAGGCTTGTGGTACAGTAACCTGTATAAGATAGTTGGATCTTAAATTGAGAATCTGTAACTCAAGTTGTACCAGAGAGTGATCCTGGAAGATTTGCTGGTATTTGTACAACTAGGGGAAAACCCTGGAAATTACAAAGAAATGCAAACCAGCTTCGGGTAGTGCAAACACTCAATAAGTCCATGATTGTGTAAATCTGAGGAACTGTTTATCACCGTACAGGAAGCCTATTTGGGAAGTCCCAAGTTAGGAGTAGCAGTAATCTTCGACGGTACTACATGATAGCTGAATTCAAACCAGAGCCAAGATTGGAGAATTAAGCAACCAGGTCCTTTAGTGGGGGGACACACCAGCCGAACCGCCAGGCAAACGCACCAGAGGAAAAGGGCATATAAGGACCCTGAAATATATATGGAGGGGTAAGGTTTTACAAAAATTACTAAATTTAAAAAGATCTGCAAGAAAAAAGTCAAAAATAAGCAAACTAATTACTATAAATAGAAATAATCTGCACAAAAAGAATCAAAAATAAGCAAGCTAAAACCTTACCCCTACATATATATTTCGGGGTCCTGGCATATACTCTGAAAGTATGAACTAATGGGAGGGCGTCCTTCAGGCACCTAAAGCCTGGGCAAACCAACCTGTCTGGGTTGCAGACTGAAAGTAAGGGAGAAACTGATTAAGAATCCGAGTAAGAAGACCATTGAATTGGGATACTGGGGTTGTTGTAAACCTTGCAAGAGCAGGAGTATGTAATGGATAACTAATTAGGAAGGTTGGTGTTTGAGATACAGATTGAGTTAAAGCAGCACTCCAAAAGTTGGCTTGAAATATGAACCCATTGGCGGCAACACAACATGTACTAGTTAGGAAGAAGTTACCAAACATGCAGTTAAATACATGTATAGACATGTATCGCACTGTTAGATTTACTACAAAGATAAATGCCTTCTGTTGTTGGTTAAAGTCTTAATATTTTAAACGGTAAATTGTTCTTGTTAAATAGAAAGAAATATATAGCACCGGTAAAAGCCAGAAAGTTTAATTAGATAGCTTCCTAGTTAGGCTATAGGTATGACATCTAGTATAGAACCCTTAGCATAATACTAACACTTTGGGCGGACTATTTAATTAGACAACCAAAAGTTGTACATGTAGCTAGTTGTACTTTTGTGATACTGATATAACATGTAGTCTAGTCTTCGGACTAGACTACTGCTTGTACTAATAAAGTGCCAGAGACTATGAGTGATCACCTTAATATTAAAAAAAAAAAAAAAAAAAAATAGTAATAATTTTTATAGTAGAAATAATATTTTTTATAATATAACTAAGGCATATAAAATTAATTTTTAGTTTTTATAATATAAAATTTTAAAAATAACTCAGCAATCTAGCTTTTAATTTTATTTTAAAAAAATTTTATATGTAAAAAAACATATAAAATTTTTAAAAAAGTTTATTCAGTTAAATAAATATAGTAAAAATTTTTTCAAAATTTTGTTGAATTTAATCTAGCTAAGTTATAAGAACCAATTAATTAAATTTGTATGACCTAATAATAAAAATTTTTATAAATGAACTCTTTTTGATGATCATTTATTTCAAATTTTTTCAAAAAACTTTTCTTAATAAATACATTATAACTAGTTGAAAAAGTAATAAATAAGATAAGTCAAAGAACTACAGTTAGAGTGGGGGTATAAGAGCACAGGCATGCCCCTATGGGCATAAATTTTTTTATATGTCTATATGAGCATATATTAGATATATATATAAATAAATTTTTAAATATGTATAAATAAATTTTTAAATATATATAAATATATAAGAAATAATCTAATCTTTATTATTAATTTTTATTATATTAAATATGATTTCAATATATTGATTATTTTATAAATAAAGTTATTTTTATTTGTTTTAGTTTTTTAAAATAAAGTTAATTTTTTATTTGTTTTAATTTTTTATATATATATATATATTTTTTTTTTGGCAATTTTGCTTTTATTGTATAAGAAATGCATAATAAGTTTCTCACTAAAGCTAAAAACTCTTTCTTCACTTCAATAAAAGCTCACCCGGCTGCTTAGAGGTGCCCAGATGCGATCTGCCACAGCAACTCTTTTCCTCCCTTCTGGCTTTTAACTTGCTGAAAGATTACCTATCAGATCCTTGGATGGTAGTTGCTAGCCTTGTCAGGACTACATTTAAGTTTTGTAACAGTGTGGTTTATTAGCCCTAACCACTTCGGTTTGATATTAGTTGTAATTACCTTCTTAACTTCTTTCTTTGTCTTCTCCCACAATTTTCGATCTGCTTCTTCTGCTGAAATTCTTTCAGATCTTGCTTCTTGGGTTTTTCTTTTCTTGGTTTTCTTGTATGTTAAATCACTTCTTTCATCTTGCTTTCTTTTTTGTGAGTTTGTAATGCCTCTACCCTGCTCGAATTCATTTATAGCTTTACATCTTAGTCACCAGATCACTTCTTGAAAGCATTTTCATAGCTTGTGGCTATAAATCCTTCAGAGCTCTCTTAGTAGTCTGTTTTTATTTCTAAGCTTCCAGAAGTTTTCTCTAATACAGTTAATTCTGTTGTTGTATATAGCCTCTTGAGAATCTCCAATTATTATTATTAATTTTTTTTTTTATTCTTTGACAGTCTTGTTGGTGCTTAAATATAAATTATATTACTATTAGGCTACAAAACAAAGTTTCAAAAATTCTAATAATATCTAATTAAAAATTGCAAGCCTGACATCACTCGGCTACATCATGTGCGCTCAGATACAATGTGTCGCACCAACCTGTAAACAAGTTAGATAAACTTTGTCAGCCTGTCAAAGCTTTTCTCTTCATATTCTCTTTCTTTACCAAGAGCAAAAGAAAGTAATGATCTTATATCTAATACAAAACCACTAATAGTACTAAGAAAACAAAAAGAAAAACTAACTAAAAAAAAACAGATAAAACAAAGAGAGATTTTTAAAGGAAACATAAAAGGGGGTACAATAAAATGTAAAAAATGAAAATCGAAGAGAAAAGCCCGAGGGCTGACAAAGGGGGAACTACCTCTATCAAGAAGCAGTACAAATAGAACGGAAGAAAAAAGAAAAATACACTATTATAACCCGTGCTAGGCAAGTATAAAAATTATATAACAAATACAACATTTGCATATCTCTAATAAAATGCTTCATGACCATATAACCGACTTTGAAATATTGGTTCTGACCTCAAACTCGGGACCTATCCAAATTAGTAGCACTGTATCCATCAAACACGTAGTTGTAATCTACTCAGCTTTCCGGATTTGGGATGTAAGCAATGTCGATCTTTTGGAGGGGGTAAGCCAAATCCCCACTTTTGAGGAAAAAATTTTTGAAAAACCGACAAAAGGAAAAAATGCGAGGAGAGAGTTGCAAGTACTTTCAAAATTTTTAAACGAGTGTGTTAAAAGAGCAGAGCTTCTTGTTGTTTCCCCTGTGTTCTTCATTAAAATAACGACCAAACAGCTTCGTTGACGGAGTTGGGCCTCCCCACCTATACTCCACCAAGATTTTTTATACAAAGGCACCACCTGCCAGTTATCTTGTATAATAACGCTCCTAGCTTGCATGCTGAATGTCTTTTTTTAGAGAAGTCCCTGAGAGTATAGTTAATCTCTAGACAAACCACTGTATAGGCTACGACTCTCCAACAAGTAGTTCTGATTTTTCTTTAGCGGAAAATTTTGGTCCAGGTGATCGTCGAGAAGAGTGTTTTTTTTAGTAATAGGCATATTGCTAATATATAGTAAATATATAGTAATAATAAAATAATTATATAGTAACTTTAAAGCTAAAAAAATTAACAATAGTAGGTATATTGCTAATATAGTTAATGCAAAGAAAATTGCTACTACCAAGTAACTATATAGCTACTTTATTATTACTTTAAAGTAGTTTTAAAGTTGATAAATTAGAAGTTTCTGTAAAGTTATAACTATATAAGATATAAATAGCAGAAAATTGGAAATTTTTTTATAAATTAAAAAAAAAATTTTATAATAGATTTGATATAGAAAAATTTAAAATAATTATTAATTGATAATCCACGAGTCACCTGAAGAAAATGATCTGCAATTACTAAGTAAATTTGACGCAACTTAATTAATTAAAAATCTAATATGGAAATTTGAAAAATTTTATATATACAGTATATATTATGTTGTATGATTTGTACACCCATCTACTTATTATTAAAGAACTTACATATTTGCTACTTTAAAACTCACCAATTTACTAGTTTAGTAACTAGAGTGGTTGGCAGGCTTGGCAATATAATAAAAATATATCTTGCTACTATTATTTAGCAAGCTAAAAAGCTTGTCTTGTTAGCTTGCCAACTACCCTATTTAGAATCTACCTATAATTAAAAACTGTCTACAAGAACTAATACAGCCTATGTTGTAACTATGGAAGAGACTTGGCCAATATGAGGTCAATTAGCTCAGAGTTACAAGCATAGATTATATGAACTGTGTTTATTAAAAATTCGGATTTTATAAGAGTAAGTTATATTTTTAGTTGGTAAATAAGGTCACAATACGTTATTACTTTATTTATTATACAACATACCAGATTGTTTCGAACTGACTTTCTAGCTTTATTAGTTAGCACCATATTTATACATTTTATTTGCTGTGGTTTGAAACCAAGATCATGATCTTGAGCCATGATTTGTGGTTTAAATTCAGATCTCCCATACATAGCTACTTCATAGAAACTCCAATAAAATACAGGAAAAAAATATAACATTAAAGTGCTGCAACCCGGAGTACAAATCAAAAAATTCTAGCTAACTTGATTTGTACTTGGGTACGGTACATGAAAAAATTACAACACCCTGCTAGTTTAGATTTCAGATCTTATATGAACAATCTGCTAGTTTAGAATCTTATTTACTATATATATATAAAATTTTTAATAATAATACAATAAAAAAATTACTGTTATATAAATTTATAAATAAAATTACTATATTCTTTATTGTTATTAAATTTTTAAAATTCAAAATAAAATTACACTAGACTTCAGAATTAGAGCTTAGACCAAAATTAGGATAGACTTTTTAAGATACTAACTATTTTTACAAAACACTTCCAATATTTATGATTTCGAATAATAGATATATTTGGCAAATTTTACCTCCAGTGATACGTTAAAATTAGCCTTACTGGTAATAATTTAATTTAGCCTATGAATATAAAGAAGCTAATTAGTAGAATTAAAAACATAAATGCTAATTACCAGATAATGCTCTTAAAATCATTCATTCAGTGTTAATCATCTCAATCAACCCGTAACAAACTAAAAATGCAAATACTTATGCATTATTACATAATATTCTTCAGGTCGTTTGATTCGTATTTGTTTATTCTATATATAAAGACTATTTATTAATCGGTGAAATTAAAATGAAGGTATAATTCTTTTCAACAAGTAGATTTAAAAAATAAACAAAGTCACAACTAAAAACATAATACTTATGTGATCGTTTATTAATCAGTGGAATTAAGGTGAAGATAAGATTTTCGATGTATCAAAGGTAGAAAAGAAGGTTTTGAAAAGGAACTTTTGATAGTAGCAAGCAGTACATCTCTAATCATATAAAACAGGCAAGTAAGTACACAAAGAATATAATACATTTACCATTATTCAAATTATTTCATTCACGTTAGTTATATTCAGCCTGTAAATATCATTAATAAGTAGATTTAAAATAACAAAGATTACAAATTAAAAATAAATACTCATATACTGTTGCATAATTATTTAATTTATATTCATTCAGCCTGTAACTATAGACCCTATTTATTAATTGGCTGAATTAAAGTTGGCAAGCTCCAAGTTCACAAACAAATAACATAAATAACATAAATATATATTTACCATTACATAATATCTTCAAACCATTTCATCTACATTAATCATTTATTCAATCTGCGATATAAAGGCTATTAATTGATGAAATTAAAACAGTAATCAAGTTCACAAATTAAGATTATAAATACTTATTATCAGCACTTAATTCTCTTTAATAATTTATTCGTAGTAATAGTTCTTTTGGCTATTGGAATAAAATCAGTAATTAAAATCAGAAAATCAAGTTAATAAATCAAGAATCTAAAGATTATTTACCTTACATAATGTTCTTCAAATTGTTTCATTCGTATAGATCATTTCATTTATTCATGAGTATAAAGATCATTTAATTAGTAAAGTTCAGATTAGAAAATAAAATCAAAGTTCACAAAGAATGTTTGTGAAAAAGTTATTCAAAATGAATTAAAAAGAGCAGACCTTAATATCACCAAGTTAGATATCGAATTCATTAAAGAATGAAAAGATTCATCCTTTTGATTATTGTCATTATTATCTGTAGTGTTTTAACCATTTCAAAAGCTTAATGCGCTTAAGCCCATACTGGGTTGGTGAAGTGAAAAGTAACTGGACAGTGACCTTTTTTTAATTACTATGATTATCATTTTAATATTTAGTAATTATTACAATAAATTGTTATTTATTGAAACGTTAAATTGATAATCATATTGGTTAAAAAAAAGTTACTGCCTAGTTACTTTTCACCAACTTAGTATAAATACTTTTTTACATTACCTAATGCCTTTCAGATCACTTGCATTAATCTTTTAATTAAAATCAGAAAACCAATTTTAACACAAATACTTATTACCAGCATTTGATTCTCTTCATTTGCATTGATCATTTTTTAAGCTATAATTGGTAGTATAATTAAAATTAAAATCAGTGAACAAAAGCTCACAAATTAAGGTTTAAATACTTATTTACTATTAAACAACTTTGCGAATCTTCAGTTGCTCTTTATGTCCACTCTAGTTTAATAGCATTATGAACAACATGAATAAATTAAAATTCCAGAGTATTAAATATGTCTTTAACATGCTGCGTTATACTATTGTGCACGTCTTTAAACTGTATGCTGTATTGCATTAATCCACATAAAAATCTACTTAATTGACTTTCATTAAACTTCTAACTTACCGTGATGCTTTCAAGGCTACTGCTGATAAAAACAATACTAGTTGTTTAGGCAATGCTAAAGTTTGATGAACCAGTTACAATAATGCTTTAAATGCTGAAATTGGCACTTGACAAGCTACCAGTTTAATAGCAGCCAACGCTCAGACAGCTTATGATAATAAGTGAACCGCTAATGTCTTATAGTTCATAAGTTCATACCAATTTTCTAAAAGATCAATCTTTTTGGTCTTTTATACAGGTATAGATCTGGCACATTTCACCAAGTAAGATTATTTTATATGGATTTAGTTAGGGATCCTGGATCAGAATTTGAAATAAGAGTTGAAAGTTAAGACTAGGGTGATCAAAACAATCTGTTTTTTAGTTTAGAATTAAACAGTAAGCAAAATAAATAAATAAAAAAATTTTGCTATAAAATGAATATTTATAAGTCTAATTGATATAAAGTTTAACATAGTAAATACTGCATTCATTCAAGATAAAGTCTATCAAAAAAAAAAATCAATACTTAAAAATCTTATAATTAAAAGCTTCTAGTTTTGTTTTATCATTTGTATTACTTTAATGCTGTATTTGTTAAAAAATTTTATACATTATCTTATAGCCTGAAAATTTTAATTTGCGTCTTGTTATATGTGATCTCTATCACATCTCAATATAGAAAATTTTTCTGTTGAGTGACAGATCATCAATTAAATTAATTTTTCAGCAGGCCTAGTTATAATAGTGCACACTTTTTTTTTTTGTATTCATTTTTGTGCTATTTCTTATAAGAGATAGTATTTTCTTGTTCAACCTGTCTGGGCTTATCTCTTTGTTTTTCTTTTTTTATATTTTTTGTTTCTTCTATTTTTATTCTTTATTACTATATTTCCCTTTTCTTGTTTTGTTTCTTTTTTATATGTGAACTTCTTTTCTTCTTGATATATATTCTAGTATTGAGAATATAAAATATTTTTTCTTTTGCTCTCAATAAAAAAAGTAAGAATGAAAGAATAAGCTCTTGGCAGGCTAACAAGGTTCTTTAACTTACATGTAGGTTGGTGCGACAAGTCACTCTTGGGCATGCTAAATGCAGCTAGGTAATATTGGGCTCGCAATTGTTATACTGTCATTATTCATTCCATCCAAGTTTGTTTAAATAAAGTATTGTATTTGAGCTCTGGCAAAACTGTCAAAGAGCTAAAATATATATATATATATATATATATACAGTCAACTCTCTCTAAGTGTATGTCCTCTAAGTACATGTTCTCTCTATATGCATGAAAATAGCCTGTTTCAAGTCGAGACTTATAAAATAAGTGCATATTCTATATTTTCTAAATGTAGGTTATTTTTCAAATTATATATATATAAATATTCTCTCTAAATACATTTTTAATATATTAACCAATCAAATTTGAGAATATTTATTTAGATAATAAAACTAATAATATATTTATATCTATAACTATATACTAAAAATATTTGTGTATAATGATAACGTTTAGATTACTAATATAAATAATTCTATTAAATTGTGTAATATTAAATCTGTTATTTTGATTTGTCAATAAATTCTTTAAATTTATACAAGAAGTTATTAAGTAAAGATATCTTCAAGACTTAAATAAAATTGTAGAGGAGATAATTCTGAGTCAAATAGTGGTTAGATCATCAAAATTGGCCCAGTGGTTTCTGAGATATCTTGGTAGGGTTCTTACCCAGATCAAATGACCTGTATAGATTACCTGACCCGATGGGTCACAGGTCAAATTTTGGTCTACCCGGGTCAGAGCCCAATCTATATTAGAACATTATTGTTATGGAATTTATGCCAGCCATCTTTCGATACACTTATCCACCAATCACAATTTATCTATGTGATTTTATCCTTTTTTACAGGTAAATTATACGTATATTATGCTTTCACATAAGCCTGAACACCCTAATCAGAATCAAAAATTGTTTCGACCCGGGTTAGTTACTTAGTTTTCCCAGTTTTTCTGATGTAGTAAATGAAAGAACTTAAATCACAAACAAGGTGGAGAAATTTTTCTGAAATGAAATCCAAAAGTTACGAAAGTAATTGGTCTTGGCATATATAACTTATTGATCCGGGTTGTAACCTGAGTCAGAAATGTTCAACTCGGGTTTGACCCGGATCATTATTTTTCGACCCAGGTAAGATTCCTATATCTTGGGTTAAAGACGCAAATATAAGGATCAGCAAAGTCGCTATTACACAAAGTATTGATTTTGTTAATCCTTATATTTAGATATTTAATCCCACATATCTCAATAACTACTGGCCTGATTTTGATGATTTAACCACCATTGACTCAGAATTATCTCTTCTACAACTTTACTTAGAGCTTGAAGATAACTTTACTTAATAACTTCTCGCATAAACTTAAAGAAACATAACCGGATCCACTTTGGGTTCAAAGTGGACCTACTTCGGGTTCAATGTAACCTACTTTGAGATTAAAATATACAAAAAGTAGTTTTTTGTAATTATCTTGACAACCAGCAGTCCAATCTAAATGAATTTTTTTTAAAATAAAAGCTCTCAGTGAGGCACATCCAATAAAAAAAAGTTTATTTAATTCTAATTACTAGATTCTTAAATATTCAAGAAACAATAAATTTTTAATTTTAATAAATTAAATTAAAATTAAGCAAAACCAAATTATAATCTATAT
>CAJVPY010006880.1:0-10159 GCA_910591965.1 Dentiscutata erythropus | reverse complement strand
CGGAATTTAGTAAACAATTTTGTAATGCGGACCAAAATATCGAAGATCTTCGGCCGTTAGCCAATCAAAATCGAGGATCTGCTGTGCATTTTTTGTGCGGCACCTAGGGTATATTAAATTAACATAGTCTAAGCTGCGTCAATTTTTCCTAAAACTTTGAGTGAAGATATCTCAGAGACCACCCGATAAAATTCGATAAAAAACGGTTTATTTAATGGCTATCCGTTTCTGTACTAAATTTAATACAAAATACTGAATTTAATACAGTCATAAAATTTAAAATTTGAAAAATTTTTCTTATTAACTTTAAATTAAATTTATGTAATATATAAATAAATATTTATATTTTATTTTAGTAAATTTAAAAGTTGGCTAATTTAACAAAAGTTATATTAGCAAGTTTAAAAATTTTTTTGAGAATTGGTAATTTTATTAAATATAATATACCATTTTAAAATATTTCAATTAAATACAATAGCTCAAATTTTTACATATTAATAAGTAATTAAAAATATATATATAATATCTGAGTATATATAAAACATATTTCTAAAAAAATTTTTTATAATTTTTAATTTAATATTTTTTTAAAAAAAATTCAAATTTGTTTAATATTTTAAAAAAAATTAATAAAAATCTAAAATTTTTAGTTTTTTTTAAATTTAACTAATTAAAATTAAGTATTGCTTTGTGTTACTATACAAGTAACATGATATAACAATTACAAAAAAGTTTGTAAAATTTTATCTAAAGTTATTATGTAAAAAAAAAGTTATAGTAGTAAACAAAGCACTAATGTAATATATTAAAATAATAAAATTATCTATATATTTTTTTGATATTGAAATTTTTAAAAAAAATAAATAATAAAATTTTTATTTAATTAAATTTCTTTCAAATTTGAATATGTTGTAGAGCTAGTTTTTTTGATTTTAATAAAAGTAAAATCTTTTTTTTTTTTGTTGTTGTTAAGGTGAGGCCTTGCTCATATCTTTATTGAGTAATTTATACAAGTGATTATATAAAAACTACATAACTACTTAATTTGTATACACACAAAAGAATATAAATTACATTCAAGAATGAGAGCTTAGACTAAAAGCTAAACTAAAACTCCACCAGGGTAGAGCTTATAGCTAAACTAATTATCTGCAACCTAAACTTACTAGAGTGGTCAAAACTCACCTAGGTTTTAATAGTTAATATGTAGTTAGAAGATCTACTGTATTGGATCCATTGTGTAGACCAGAGATGGACTTTTTGTAGTGCTTGTTCTTTGGGAGGGCATCTCTCCTCCTCATTATGCAATTTGTCTGCAAGGCTACAGGGGCATGTGTATATGAATCTTCTTCATTGATGCATAGTGATTTGTTTGTTAGTGCCTGTGTTATATTGATCATGTTGGAAGTTGGTATACCCTGTTGCTTCTTCTATACTGCAAAGCTCTTACAGTACGGTTTTCAAATTTGTTCATAGATCTCTGTAGGTATTTTTAGAAGTATTTGGATAATGATTTTGGCTACTACTTTTTATTGTATATCAAGTGTCTGGAATGCTTATAGTAGCTGAGATAAGATGAGACTCTTTGTAGTTATAAGTAAATAGTGTTCTTGTTGTGAGGATAAAGTGCTAAATGATGGATGAGATTTAATAAGGTCTATAATAGCTTTGTATTGTGGAGGAGTAAGATCATTAGGGTTTTTAGTAACCACTTCTGTAATCACTATGCTTACAATTTGCATAAGTGACTGGGGACTGTGGCAGCTGAGCCAGTGTGTGGAGAAATTAGTAGCATTACAAGAAAAGCAAGTATTAGTGTGGAATGTGCTTGGAAAGATGTAATGGAAGTGGAAGTTTGTTAGTAAGATGTTAAGTAGGTTTTTGACTCTGAAGGCTTTTAAGTGGCTTAGTTTGGGAGATGTAATATTGGATGTAGCTTTTTAATTGTTGTTTAGGTATTGCCATGTAGAGTTCCAATCGATAGTTTGGGTGTAGTTTTCCTATTCGGTGTTTCACTTTTGTGATAACCACATTGCTGTTGTATATGCTCTACAAATACTATTAGTAAATTGTCTTGCAGGTTTGTCTATATATTGTCTATTCTACTGTATTATGAAATACAGATTATGTATATTAGTATAGTTGAGTTGCAAAGTAGGTATTGATTGATATTGGTGTTTTTTGGCTAAGATGTCTGCAGCTATATTAAATCTGTCATTGGTATAAGCCTAGACTTTAAATAGTATGAGCTTAATATTGAAAGTTTTGATGGTATTGAGAAGTATATGCCAAATAGGCCAATAGTTAAATTTAAAGTATTTTGAGGATTTAGATAATATTTGAAGGAGTTTGTGGTATTTGGAGATGACAGATTGTGAGTCTATATATATATCAACTTTAGTATCACAGGGTAGTGTAGAGATAGCTGACAGTATAGCCATTAACTCAGATTTGTATAATGAGGGCCAGTTGGTGATTTTGGTAAAAAAGCTATTAGTTACTTGGTTGTCAGCAATTTGTACCCAGCCAATGCCTATTGAACAGCTGTCTGTGCCTATATTAGATACTGAACTATCAGTATAAAAGGTGAATGATTGAGTACTGTGTTAGAATGAGTGTATTGTGTAAGTGTGTGGCAAAGTTCACTGTTCTGAAAAAGTATAGGGGCTAGTGAGTCTATTATATTAATATCAGGTAGAAGTAGTATGGTAAGTGGATGTTTGATAGCTGTAGAGTATTGTAAGTTAATATAATTGGCATTAAGTTTTAGTTCTTTGTTAGTGGTTTTCCTACCCAAGAATTGTGTAGATATTATTGTAGAGACTTCAAGTATGCAATAGTTAGCTAGATAGTTGGAGTTAAGGTTGAAGCCTAGGCATGGGCTGCATGATACTGGTGGTAGATAATATGGTTGATAATGTTGTATATCAATATCATGTTGCCAGTGTGTTATGGAAATTGTATTATTCTGTTTATATTACTTTCTAACTTGACCGATAATGATTTGGTCTTGCTGATATGTAAATACCCATAGTTTTAACCATTTAGAAATTGTATAAAATCGATATACAAATACATTGGTATCTGAAGGATGATACTGGGCACTTATAGAGTGAAGCTGTAGATTACTAATTATAGTGTTTTCAAGAAAAGAAAACCAGTATGGCTTTTTTCTTTTAGAAAGGTGTAAAAGTCTAGGGGAGATGTGTTGCCATTTTAATAAGTACTTGCTGTTGGCAGAGCACAACTGCTTAATGTAGAGAATGTTCTTGTTTCTGAGTTGTTGTTTAAATATATTGTATTTGTTGCTATCAGAAGGTATGCACTCTAGGGGGTGTTACTGTCCTGAATTATTTGTAGCCATGCCTGTTAATATTTGTCATTAGGCTGATGCCAGCTTGCTAGATAAGCTGAATTATTTTGAATGTAGTAGTGTATCTGTTGGGTTCATCAATAATAGGTTTGGAATGCTGAAGTATACTGGTAGTAGACCAGAGGTTTTTTGCAGCTGCTATATATAGTAATACATAGTGTAGAGTCTTTATTAATTTTGAGAAGAAGGTTGCTAGCATGGTGTTGGAGCTGTATATCCTAAATATTATATATATTGTGGATTCTGTGATTGAGCATTGTACTATTTGGAGTGGACCATAATAGATGAGCTTTGTGTTTAGCAATAGTAAGATACTTGTCAAGAAATAAGAAATATGTAGATTGGAGAATAACTATATTGTGAATTCTATATTTAACTATTGGAATTATTACTGTATTGATAACATAAGTAATTTGTTTGTTGGTAATATTTTTGTAATGGCAGTATATACCAGGTTGAGGGCCTTGTCCTGGATTAGTTTGATTTGTTTGAGCTACTTGTTATTGAGTGTAAATCAACACCCAAGAAATTTAAATGGCTGACTGAGTGAGATAGAAGCAAGATTTGATTGCATAAAGAAAATATTGGCTTCTGTCTGATTAGATATAAAGATGAATTTAGAGAGATTAATTTGAATGTTTGTTATATTGTAGAAAGAAGAGGCTATTTGTATAATCCTGTCAAGGCTTTCTTTAGATTGGGCTATCTAGAGAGTGTTATCCATATATGCAAAGACCAATATGGAGCATTGTAGCTGCTTAGTAAACTGGTTTGCCAAGCTGTATGTATAGTGAAGCCTAGTAGATAAGTAGATATTTTTGTAATGAGTGAATCATAACAGATTCTCCAAAATAGTGACATGATAGTCTTGCCTTGATTAATCTCATTCTGAACATTGTAGTAGTTAGTAAGGCCTAGGCTAGTGATAACTCTGTTAGAGTGGTGCATAAGGAGGTTGGTGAGAATATTAATAAGTGGGCATGGCATGCCAATTCTATATAGTGATTAGTAAGTTGACTGAGTTATATGCTTTACTCATGTCTTGCAATAGAATCCAAAGCTGGTTGTGATTACATGTTGCATCTTCTATAATATTGTTAAGAATATGGATTGGGATAGAAGTAGGAGTGCAACATAGTTGAAAAGGGATAAGACAGAGTGCTTGGATAGAGTATTGTTTAGGCAATTAGTAAGTAGCTTGGTGTAGAGCTTATTAATATATTCTATTAAGCTAATAGGTCTGGTGTTTGTTAAGTTTCTATCAAAGATTGGTTTTTTGGCAATAGAGTATATTCAGTGTTTGCATTTGGACTAATTAAAATAATATGGACAAAATACGTATATAGTCATTTTTCAATTGAACATATACATTTGGACTATGTTCAAATTTTTTCAAAATTATGAACATAGTCCAAATGCAAACACTAGGTATATTCTCTCTTCTTTCTATTGGTTAGGAATTGTTTGAGATGTTAGACATCTGTTAAAGAGAGCTGTTATTGCTAGCAGAAATGTAGAGCCTGCCTACTTTAGCATTTCGTAGCTTATACCAAAGGGGCTACAGGCTTTGTTATTAGGTAGTTGACTTAGTGTAGAGAAAATTTTCTCTTGGGACAGGTTTGCAAGTATGTTCTGATACCAGTCTTGACAGATATGAGGTTTAGAAATGTATTTTGATTGCCAGTCAGAATCAAAAATATTTTAGTCAATTGGATGAAGAGCAGTCTAATTATTAAAGTGTTGTTGTATGTGTGATTTGATATTAGAGAGATCTGTGATTATTTTCTGATCTAGCTTGATATTGTCAAACTTGACTAAGTATTTGTACTGGTTTAGAATGCTATTGAGCATAGAGGTTGGGCTGGTTTGAAGCTTAGTACACCTTTTTGCAATTTCCTTTGTGATTTGTTGATGTGTTAGCCTGATGTTTTCAAAGTTATATGTGTGATAAAGTTTCTTTCATTCAGCATTGGCTTCTGTTATCCATTCTGCAGTCACGTAAGAGAAGGTATTTCAAATTCATGTGTGCTGTTAAGTTGGGCTATAGTGGTTTCAAAGTGTCTTAGGACCTTCTAACAGGATTTGATAGCATGTTTAACAGTTTTTTAATATTTTCAAGCTTTTTAAGACTGTAGTGTAATTGGGTTGCTTTAGATGTGAATGTGTGCTAGAAGTTGCGAACAGCAAATTTTTTATTAAGAATATGCTGGAGTGCTGTTGTAATTACACTAGTTTGAATTTTGTGCTAAGTAGTTTCAAGAGACTCAGAAGTAGATAGTAAGAGACGTGTATTATGCTGCTTTAAGTTAGAAGTAACTTGGTTTGCAAAGTCTTTCCATTTTTCCTGGTTCATTGCTTTGTAATTAAAGATATGTTTCCAGCTGTGTCTTTGTTGTCCTGTTTGTACAAAGAAGAAGAGCAATTGTGAAATAAGAATTTTGTAGTCACTTTGAGTACTGGTAGTAGAGTCATCTGTATTATAATCTGTAAGGTATTGAAGAATTGGTTGATAGGTCTAGATAAAGTTGATCTCACTACTATGATTAGCTCTGTGCCAAGTGTAGGCTGATTTGTTTGAGTGTGCAGCTAGGTCATACATATTATTATATAGGGGGAGTCAATAGAAAAAGGACAAATTGTTTTTAGTTAATTTTTTTTAATTTTAAATTAAAATATCTCAACAACTAATTAATCAAATTTGTTAAAAATTTTTTTATTTTAATCTTGAAATTATATAGAATTAAAATAAAAAAAATTTTATTAAATTTGATAAGATAATTGCCAAGATATTTAAGCCTAAAGTCAAGAAAACTTTTATTTAGAAAAAATTTGTTCCTTTTCTATTGACTCACCTCCATATACTAGATATTGAAGAAGTTTGTACTTGATAGCCTGTAAGTGGATATTATCTGTAGGTGCATTGAAATTTTCTAGAGTTATTAGGTAAATACTAGCTGCTTTGGCCTGCTGAAGCTATTGAATTATAGTGTTTTGGGTCTGGAGATGAAGTTGTGCATCATTGCTAGAAAGATAAAGAAAAATAATACGAAACTTGAAATCATGCTTAAAGAAGAAATCAATTGCAATCGCATATCCTGGGACTAGACTAGTGCTAAGAATATGAGGAGCAAGATTATTACAAATCATAATAGCTGTTTCTGCTTTTGAGCTATCAGTGCATAACCAGATATATATATATATAATGCGGTGTTTTGTATTGTTTGTGTAAAAATAGCTTACTTGAGAGTTTGGTTTCTATAATACTGATAATATCTAAATTTTGTTGTAGACAATAATGTTCCTAGGTCTTTTTTTTGGTATCAATATTAAATCCTTTTATATTGAAT
Organism: Dentiscutata erythropus; assembly: GCA_910591965.1. Classification (NCBI taxonomy): domain Eukaryota; kingdom Fungi; phylum Glomeromycota; class Glomeromycetes; order Diversisporales; family Gigasporaceae; genus Dentiscutata; species Dentiscutata erythropus. Next base: position 3,439 of record CAJVPY010006880.1, on the reverse strand, counting down.
GTGCAAATTGAGAGTATGAGGTTTGTACTTATGCAGTGTATAAGTTACTCATTGGAGTGCTTATTTGTATCTATTGGAGTAGGTTTGTCCAATGGTGAAAAATTATCAAGGTTGTTTGGCAGGGAGGTGTTATTGCTATTGTTGGGTACAGTTTTAGCTAGAGTTAAAAGTGCTGCTAGGGTGTTATTAGAACAAGGGGTTGTGGTAGCAGTATTCTCTACTATAGATATTGGGATAGATGCCTGGGCCTCTGCAAAAGATTGTACTGTGCTGGGAGTAGTTAGAGTAGGTGGTGGTGGTGTATAGCTAAATATTCCTCAAGCTGGAGTTGGGAGAGAAGGAAGGTCCAGTAAAAAGTCTGGAATCTTTTTAATTGTATAGAATTGTCTAAGAGTTTGCATAGTCAAGATGATATCAGATTGTTTCTTGATTGGAAGTGAAACAATAACTTCCTCTCTGAACAAGGTTTTAATAATTTCCTCAATGTCTTCTGGGATACTAGAAAGAGTATTTTAACTCTTTGTATTGGTACTCTCAGAGTTAGTTGGAGGACTACTGATAATCTGAATCTAGTTTGAGGAAAGCTGGGAGAAGTAGTAGTATTTGCAAAGGAGTTTAGCTGTAGCTATAAGTTCTTGTGTAGATTTAATTGGGAAGGTAATGCTATAAAGTTTAGTAATTTCTTCTGCATCTGGCAAAGCAGATTTGTTGGTAGGATTTGCTTGTATAATTGTAGTAGGGAGAGGAAATTGAACTTTGTAATAGGGAGAAATTTGTCTAATAAACTCTTTGGTCTCTGCATTATTTGTGATTGGAAAGTTGAAAGTAGTTTTAGTTCTAATCTTGCTAATATCAGTAGAAAGTGAGGGCTTGACTATAAAGAAGTCATTTGGTAGTAGCTTGAATATATAAAATTCTCTTAGTTGAGACATAACATTGGCCAGGGATATAAGCAAAGTAGCTTGGTTGAAAGAGAAGAATTTTCAAACTTTATAATTGAACTTCTGGTATGTTGTAGAGAGAGATATCTTTTTAGGTAGAAGATCAAAGTATGAATCTGGGATCTTGGTGACAGTATATGAATCTGCAAGCTTTCTCTTATATTTGTAAGGTATTGGAGTGAGGACCTGTGTGAGATAGAGAACAACTGGCACAAGTTGAGTAGAAGTTCATTATAGTAGGGGTAATTGGTGAAGTTTGGAAAAATATGCATCAGGAAGCTTTGAGAATTTGTAGATTCTTTTTAGGGCATTTATTATGGCTCTGGTATGTGATCATAGTTTGATAGGAAGTTAAAAAGGTAGAATTTCCTGAACCTCTTGGGATATCTCTAAGGTGTATTTGGTAATGAGATGAGCTTGTTTTCGAGTACTTTATTGATTTGAACTCTAATTTCTCTGGGGTTTGCTTACTAGTGTTCTTGATCTTTAAAAAAACCTCTAGCATACTGGATAGCACTGCATATGCCCCTGTATGTAGATCTATTGAAGTTAAAATTTGAAAGGTACTAGGCTATAAGCCACTTCCTAAGCATTGCATAAATAGTATTATGGGTAGCAGTGTAATCTTGTGATTATGTTTATATGCTGCTAAGGCCCTGTTTAAAATCTCATTGTATTCTTTTTGATATGCAGGGGTGGTCTTGGAATTATATGTGAAGGTAGTAAAAAATCTGGTATCCTGGTGAGTGAACTTAAGAGCAATTGCTTTAGGAAGCTTGTGTTGCATTGGAGTAGTAACAAGCTTGTGACTAGTAAGTTCATAGATGCCTTCAGGAGTTTCAAGTGCTTTAGTGATTTTTTCCACTGCCCAACAGTTAGTATTGAAGGGTGTATTGATAGATGTGACAGTTTTAAGATATACTTCATCAACCCATACCATTTTGTCTTCCAGGGCCTCTGTTTTAAGCAGATTAAGGTTTGTTTAGATAACTTGGTAATATGTAGGTCTTGTAGTAGTAGTAGTTGATGTGCTAGTTTGTATACTAACAGATTTAGCAGTGTTGTTAGATAGAGCTTTAGTAGCTTTGTAAGAAGTTATAGCAAGTAGAGATATGTTAAATAAATCTCTTGGCCTCTTGTAATTAGCTCTAGAGTTAGGTCTACTGGGGTGTAGTCAGGACCAGATGTGGAAAATACAGGCTGTGTAATCTGATTGGTAGGTGTACTAGGCCTGGGTACTGTATTAGTTTTATAGGGTTTGTTTGTAGATGGTACAAGGTTTGTAGTATTGTTACTCATACTGGTGTTCATGTAACCTGTGTTTATATCTTGTAGGGAGCTGGAATTGGTGTTAGTAGCTGCATGCACAATTTGCTCATTGTAGCTTCTATTGGACTCATTATTTGAATCGAGGTTTGTAATTACATTGTATGAGATTGAGACTAAGTTTTCTGTACCTTTGGCTTTTAAATAGGGTTTTATACTAGCTTCGTATAGATTTGTGATTGTTACAAGATTACTATTTCAAGTAGGTTTTGGATGTTTGGCACTGATATTAACAACATTGCTTTTTTGCGAAGTAAGGTAAACAAAACTGATTGGACAAGATTTTCATATCTGTATAACTATTGTGGGAGTAGTTTGTTAAGTTGGGAATCTTTCTAGATTTGGTAATATCAACATAGAAGATGAAGGAGTCAGCATATTCAAGAACAGAAAAGCTAACAGAGAATATGAGTTTGGACCAGTTTTTAATAGTGATGTTTAAAAAAATTTTTTGGTGTGTTCTATACTAGGATCTAGCAGTAAGCTAATAGTAGGGGTGTCTTCAGGTGGAGCGGCCTTGGTGTTCTAAGAAAAAATATTCCAGTAGGAGGAAGAGCTTTAGGAGGCCATGTTTTTGTCAAAGTTTTGGGGCTTAATATGGTATGAAACATGTAACTGCTTACTGTTTTTGCTTAGAGTACTATCTGTAAAATCTTTTAGATTAAGTGAAAGTTGGTGGTTCTTAAAACCGCTTTCGCAGAAGGATTGAAAAACTGCTTTGTTGCTGTTTTGGGTATTTATTACTAATAACTTGTTTTAGTAGGATCTTTTAACAAAATTCGCACCTTCTTTAAATAGTTTTCTGAGTGCTGGATAACTTTACTTAAGAGCTAGATATCAATTTACTTAGTAGGTTTTCGAGAAAATGTTATAGAAAAATTTTTTCTTCTTATTTTTAATTTGGTAAAGTGATCTATGGGAAGAGTTATTACCTTTATCAATAAAAGTAAAATCATTAAAATTGGGCTGTAGTTTTAATTTAATTATAAAAAAAATATTTTATTTAAAAAAGAATTTTTTAAAATAGTTTATATAAGACTGTTTTAAGATAATACAAGTCTAAATATAGTAAGTTGATTTCTATATTTTTTTTTTTTTTTTTTTTGGTATTAAGGTGACCTCTTTGGTCTGGGAAACTTTTTATTAGAGTATAGATGAAGTTTTATATGTAA
>CAJVPY010006879.1:0-10160 GCA_910591965.1 Dentiscutata erythropus | reverse complement strand
AACTAACATATTCTAAAAATTTTTTTGTATAATACATCTTGCTAGTATATAAGTCTTGATAGTGTATTTGTCTAATCGGTTTTGGTTAGATCTTATCAGCTTTCAAAATTTGTTTTTTTTTTTATTTCACTATCTCTTATTTATTTTATCTAACCAACGTGTAATTATTTCAAAATTTCATCGCAGTAGGTTATTTATCAAAATCTTTAACCGTGCATTTCATAATAACAATCTAGTTCTAAATATTCAGGTCTTGATCCATTGATAAATCTTGATAATTTTGATATTCTTGATACACCATTATTAAGCGGAATGGTCTTTGTCCGGTCAAAATTCCTGTAATAATAACTCCCACGACTATAAATATCTGATGCCTGGAAAAATAAATCAAGCATAAAAAGAAAGATAAAAAATAATAAATAGGATTGCCAAACCTTCGTAATTTATGCTGGCTGTCTAACATATTCTAAAAATTTTTTTGTATAATACATCTTGCTAGTATATAAGTTTTGATAGTTGTATTTGTCTAATTGGTTTTGGTTAGATCTTATCAGCTTCCAAATTTTTTTTTTTTTTTGATTTCATTATCTTCCTGATCTATTTTATCTAATCAGCATGTAATTATTTTAAAATTTTGTCGCAGTAGGTCATTTATCAAAATCTTTAACCATACATTTCATAATAACAATCTAGTTCTAAACATTTAGATCTTGATCCATTGATAAATAAATCTTGATAATTTTGATATTCTTTTTTTTTTTTTTTTAAGCGATCTTGCCTTTATTCATGTGAACTGTTATATAATTTTTACACCCATGTGTACAAAATTCTTATAACTTATTGCTCTAACGTAATAAAGACTCACCAAGCATAAATGCCCACCCAATGCGACCTGCTATAACAACTGTTTGTCTACTTAGGGATCATAAACTCACTCATGATTTCGTATCCCAAAGGGTACCCCCTCGATTACGGACTGGCCATTGTATACCTCGTTAGGATCACCAACCTTTCTTCTAACTTTTTCTACCAAAATCTGGGCAGAATAACTATCTTCTACTCTTCTATAAGCAAGATTATATATACCACGTTTATGAAGACCAAAACCATTTAGAAGAATGAAAGGAAAATTAAAACCAAAAACTACAGAAAAAAATATCCTAAATATAATTCCATCATAAATGGACCAGTAAAAAAAGTGAAAAAGAAAAGTCGGCGATCCCGACGAGAAAAAGAAAAAATGCACTATTATAACCTGTGCCAGATGAGTATAAAAATTATATGCTTATAGCAACACTACATATCTCTATTGTAAGGCTTTGCCTATACTATTAATTCCTCTCCGACCCTACTATCTCCGGAAGTTTTCGTCTGGGTTCTTCTAATCAGGTACTGTCATCGTCCCACACTGACTCTTTAGTTTCCAGAGGCCCCAAGCCAAAACCGGTAGCACTATGTTCGCTTATCAAACACGTGATTGCCATCTCCATGTCAACTGGATATGGGAATGTAAACACTGTGTAATCTATGCTGATCATTTGGAGGGGGTAAGCCAAATCCCCACTTTTTATCAAAATTTTTGGAAGATCGGCAGCAATGAGAGAGTGTAATAAAGAAACTACTTGTATAGGATAAAAGAGTATAGCTTGAAATCAAAAAGTTTCAAAGTTTACTATACCTCTGGGTTTTCAAGGAGTTCTAAAGGCTTCGCTAACAGAATTTCTTCCACCAAAATTTATACACAACAGCGAGTGCCGCCTGCATTTTCCTCCTTTGCATCTTTGCTTCTGGCTTGCATGTTAGATATAGAGGGGAGTTTCGAAGCAGTTGTTGACCTCTCTAAAAACAACCAAGATCTCTCTCAAACTATAGTCTACAAAACTTCGTCGATGGTAATGAAAATACCACTAGAATTATACTTCACTTCATGCAGGGCACCACCTGCATGCGAAATATATCACTTTACCCTTTACAAATCTGGTTTTCAGCTTCTGGCTTGCATACCGAACGTAGCAAGAAGTCCACTATGACCTCGCTGCAAACCGTCCTGTAGCTATACGACTCTCCAGTAAACTTTTTCTACTTTTCCTTTCTGTGAGGAGGGTGGTCCAAGTGATCATCAGGGAGAGTTCAATATTGATCATATGAAATGTTTCGATAATTTTGATATTCTTGATGCATCATCATTAAGCAGAATTCCATAAAATGGTCTTTGTCCAGTCAAAATTTCTGTAATAATAACTCCCAAGACTATAAATATCTGATGCCTGGAAAAATAAATCAAGCATAAAGAGAAACATAAAAAATAATAAATAGAATTGTCAAACCTTCGTAATTCATGCCGGCTAACTAACACATTCTAAAATTTTTTTTGTATAATACATCTTGCTAGTATATAAGTCTTGATAGTTGTATTTGTCTAATCGGTTTTGGTTAGATCTTATCAGCTTCCAAAAATTTTTTTTTTTTGATTTTATTATCTTCCTAATCTATTTCATCTAACCAGCATGTTATTATTTCAAAATTTCGTTGCAGTAGGTCATTTATCAAAATCTTTAACCGTACATTTTATATAACAATCTGGTCTTAAACATTTAGGTCTTGACCCACTGATAAATCTTGATAATTTTAATATTCGGTCAAAATTTCTGTAATCATAACTCCAAGACTATAAATATCTGATGCCTGAATATATAGTTGATCTATCAAAACCTCAAGTGCTATATACAGCAGAATTCCACAACTTTATTAGAAAGTCTAAGATCGGCGATATATACGCTTTGCAAATTAAGTTGCAAAATATTTCTACTATATAAATCTCTGTAAATGAGTTCCTGTGAATGAACCTATTCAATATCCAAAAGCTGTGGTCAAAAAGCTATTGGAACTTCAAGATAATATAACTACAAAAAAGAGAACTATAGCATTCTTAGTAGAAATCTATTAAAGGCTAATTATTTGAAGCAAATTGGTATGAATAAGAAAATGGTAAAACTGCATATATTTGTGATATATGAGTGGAATGACAATTTAGTTCATGGGCAGTAAGTATTTAACTTATCTTTCCATCCCAAATGTGACACCTGTACAAGATTTGCCATAACGATCCTTTTAGTGCATTCTGTATAATAATGTAATTAACCATTTCTTGACACTACAAAACAATTAGCATAAATAAATATTAAAATCTAACAAGATGTATAGCAATAGCAGAAGTTATTGTAAAGCATAAAAATTGAGTATATACTAGTTACTGTATAAGTAAAATTTCTAGCAACTGCGAACCAATAAAAATCAAAAGATTATTCTAGAATCAATCTAGAATATAATCTGTTAGATCTACTACTGATCTACCTCTCTGAGGTTGTGTTATATAACTACTAACACCAACATGCTAAATAGCTATTATGTGATCACGCTGGTCACGTGATTGTTATAATTCTGGGCAACCTCAGTAGTTTTTTAAAATAATTTAATTAAACCTGTTTTAAGATAACAGTTTAAAAATAATTAGTCTTTTTTTAGTGAAACATAAAAAAAATATATTAAAAAATTAGTAAACTTAAATAATTTATAACTTTTTATTTACTAAACCAATTTTAATAATTTTATTCTTATTAGAATTAGAAAAAATAGCTTTACAACTTTATTAAAAATTTAAGAAAACTTTATTAAATAAAATCTTTGTTATCAATTTTTTTTTGTATTTTATTTTTTTTTTTGCATTTTTAGTAGCAACCAAATTTTTGAACTTTTTAATATCTTTTAATAAGTTAGCTAATGTTTAAATATACACGAACAAAATATAAATATAGGATTACGTATTGCATAAATTTAATTTAAAGTTAATACGTAATAAATTTTTTTTAAAATTTAACTTTTTAAACTGTACTAAATTAATTCTTTGTACGTACTAAATTTAGTACAAATAACAGATATGTACCCATTACTGTAATATTATTAACTTGCTTATATTATTAATAACATTTCTTTTTCAAATGTAGATTGTGAACTTTGATTTTTCAAACAAAACCCATTTGCGCATCTCTTTAACTACGTTTATATAAATTTCATAAAGTAAAAAAATGAATTGGGATAAAATATACTGTATCATGAAAAGCATAATATAAAGAATAGATACGGTGAACAGTAAACTGTTTTAATGTATATATATTTAGATTTAGCATTTTTTGTAAACTGCGATTTTGTTTTCGGATACGTATATACTGTATAATGCAATATATACGTAGTATATATATCGCAATTACAGAATTATTAATCTTCGGCTGCAGATCATATAATCAGGACACGTCATACCACAATTTTGTCAATTTTTAGAATTAAATATATAATATCAATAGAATTATCCAGCATCCTATTATAAAAAGGCTTACAAAATAACTAGACGGATAATACCGTTATTGAAGCACCAATAACTTTCGTATCTGGCAGTAAAATTTAATATGCCAGCTTCTGGCCCCTTCGGGACATACTAAAAATACAGCTGCGGATCACATGAAATCATTTAGCTACGTAGAAAAAATAATTCTCATTATTGGATGTTTCGCACCCAATAACTCTATAGTTTATATATATATTATATATATAAAAAAACTGGGTACTATAAATAAAAATAAAAAACAGAATGCTTCTTAATGTTGAGATCTAACGAAATGTTTATTGATATGGGATGTTTCATTCTTTATATACATTTTTCAAAGGTCAATCTACTATTAAAAACTGGCATATATATTATATCTATCCAATCTTTATATTTTTATTTCTGCACTTTTTCCCATATCAGCTATAAATAGGAAGCAATGCCAAGCAAGAATCGACCCGAGTCACATCAGCGACTATTTAGAGCCAGTTCCCTTTAAACGCCTGTACTTACAATATTAATATGTGCGTACGCCGTACTTGCGTTATAACAGATAATGATAAGGATAATTTATATATAGCAATGAAAATCACGTAATTTACGGCATTCATGCAATATATAAGTCCAGAGTTAGAGTTGTGTGGTAACTTACTATGGTAAATTACATAGTTAGTCGGGGAAAATCGGTAAAATACTGGGAACTTTATCATTTGGGTAAATTTTAAATTTTATAAACTACCATTCATATGTGTAAGCCCCACGATAGATAATCGGCCAATCATATCGCGATCTTGTGATCAATTCATAAAAAAAAAAAGAAATTACGGGTTGATTAATCATTCCAGGTTTCAGGTTGGACGACCAGAATTTCAAAATTTAATACCGATACATTTCAAAATGAATAAGACGAAGTTTGTTATATAATATTTTCTCTCTATTAATATAAGGTTGAAAAAAGATGCTTAATTTAATAGGAATATAAAGTTAAATCTATCATTCTAACTCATGCAATTACATTTGTTAAAGTGATAACTGAAGTAATCCTTCTCTAAAATTTTGAATAGCGGCCCATTTTCTAGTATCTAAATTGTATGTATATTTTATTTAGATTATGAAGTTGTTAGTTCAAGAATTTATTACATAATTTTTTTTTAGTATAAACGTACCATTTAAAGGAAAATAATCGAGTTACATAGAAAAATGATTTATCCATATTAAATATTTTCATTTAGTGCATACAATACAGTACACATTAAATTATAAAGGACTTAATTTGTAAAAAAAAATAAAATAAAATAATCGCACTTTTATGTATTGAACCACCAAATCATTATGCTTGCTATTAATTCAACATCATAACTTGAATCACGATTAGTATGTACTTGATCATTCTATTGATCAAAAAAAAAAAAAAATTTTTTTTTATGCATATTGACTTTATCATAAAGAGAGAGGCGTTCTGCACCCGACACGGAAAGAGCGGATATGTTCAAAACTAGTTAGCTAATGCATCTTTAACTAAAATGGCACGTCTATGCTCATGGTTTCTTATAAATATGGGTTCTCATTCCTTTTATTCAGAATACTAAGTTGTAAAAATTAATTAATGATAAACTTCGTCTACTTGAACTAAAAAAGTGAAAAAATAAAAAAAAAGTATTCACACCTAATACAAAAATGAATATCACTAAAAATACGATTATTTTATTCTTTCTATGTATTCTTATCGCCTCTGGCGTTCTCGCCCAAGCACCAGCAGCAACAGAGTAAGTTAAGTTTGTAACTTTGAAACTCAATTTTTTTTTCTCTAAATATGTTTCATACTTTTCTATAATCTCAGTACTTCCACTACCGCTAAGGCACCTCCTAGTCCTGCTGCTAGTCCTAATGCTCCTCCTGCTGCTGGTCCTACTACTTCTGCTGCTGCTCCCGCTGGTGCTCCTGCTGCTGCTCCCTCTGGTACTGGTGGTACTGCCGCCGCTGGTCCTGCTCCTACTCCCGCTGCTGCTGGTCCTAGTGGTGGCTCTCCTAAGGGCGCCGCTCCATCGTAAGTATTTTTAAGCTTTTCTTTAATTATTTGCAATAATTGACACTTTTTTTTTTTAAAAAAAAAAAAAAAGTCCTGCTGGAAGTGCTGCTCCAACATCCTCAACCGCTCCCAAAGCAGCAGCTGCTTCAAGCGTTCGTGTTGACGGTTTTGGAATGATCATTGGTTCTTTTGTTGCTTTATTCATTGGTGGTTTATTATATTAAGCTTTGATATAATTTGATTATAATTAAATTTTACGTACCTCTTTTAATTATATACATGTTCACAACATAAAAGGACGTTTGTAATATTTTACATATTTAAATTATAGGATAACGTTTGTAATGAATAATGATGTTATGTTGACTATACTTGCTATATGTCCTATTTTGTAACAAGCAAAACATACTTTGTATTTTAAATAAACTTTTAGAATCCATTCTCATTGTCATGGTTTAAATCATTTAAAGTATCATCGCCTTAATTGACAGAATTGTCGCTTTAATGTCCAAAAAGTACATAAATTTTGTCGTAAATTGATTGTAAGGATTGATCACAAAATTCAGCCAATCACAGCGGGTTCTTTGACTTAAACGATTATCACGATTTATTTATTTGTTTTTTTTAGTCAATCAGATCATTCTATAAATTATGGAGAGATAACCTAACTATTATCTTTATTGTAAAATTTTATTGTATGTCATGTAAATGATTCGTCTTTTCAATTTTAACTTCGTTCGACCGATGATTTCCCGGCACGTGATCACAGATATAGTGATGAGTAATGATCTTAAAAAAATCTGGATTTTCCATCAACCATTGATGCGGCTTAGCATGATTTCAATAAAATGAATTTGTTTTAATTAAGGACTTTGCCACAAGAGTAATGCATTACATACTTATACGTTCGTACGAATAGCAAGTAACGGCTTAGTGTGAAATTTATAAATTTTTTTTTTTTCTATTAAGTTTATACTCGTGTGTGAAGGCTTTGCATTAAAACTAACTGATCAAAGAAAATACGGATCTTTTGAAATTATTTAAAAAGGCTTTGTCACAGGGCTTGTATTACATCATTGTAAATAATTTTAATGAATTTTTCACATGACGTATATATCACATACAAACGCGATTATTTACATGTCTTTCAAGATCTCAAAAGAATTATTACGAAGCCACCACAGCCGATAAATCGATCGATCTTGTCTGTCTACACACTACTATATTTAGAAATTTCATTAAATAATTATCAGTGTCATTTAGAATGAACACGGTGTGTTCACAATACTGTAATATCAAGCTGCAAAATTCAGGACTGGTCCTAAACTCGGTTCTGACTTTTGTGAAACTAAAAAAATTTATTAAATGATTCCTTGTTATAAAAAGTTGGCGAAATTTATTAATTCCTTTGATTCTGTCTTTACTATCCACAATAAATTAAACACGCGATTAAAAAGTACACAGCCATAAGGCTTGTATGAATAAAAAACACAGGATATTCGTTAAATTCCCGATAATTTCATTTAGCCGATGAATAAATATTGTTTATTATACAATGATATAAGATAATTTGAAAGGTTAGATTTTATTCAAATTCAACATTCATAATATTATTGAACTGGTATATTATTAACCAGTAACTAATTATTAATTCATAGTAACTGGTTGGCTTGGATTTCAATTTGTTTTTTTTTTATAGCTTTGTGTCGATATATATATTAATAAATTGTATATACTGTACTATTATTTAATTTGAATAGAAATTTATATATTGTACATTAACGTTAATAAAATGAGATATAGATGATAATTTTCGCTCATTGTTCAAACCATACGTACAATGTTCGTTAAACAATACGTAGTACAAACATAAACTATTAATTGATACTATTTTTTGGAACCAGAAACTCGGTAGTCTTTCTGTTACATATATTTTACAATAACATCGTTATTATGAGACATATGATCTATAACGTGATTTTCAAGGCCAAATCGTTAGCTGCGCGACACAGTCGCGCCGCGCTAAAACCAGGAACGTATATGAGTACATCTTAAAATTAAAAATTTCAGAAATAAAACTTATTTACATTATTATATTTTATAGTATTATAATAAATTAAATTCAAAAGGTCGTTTTCTTGTGGAATTAGTTGAAAAATCAACTACTAATCGATTAACTATCAACTGGATCAACTACAACTAATCGTTAGTTGTTAACTAGTTGCCAACTAACTATTATTTATATTAATCAACCAAATAACTTGTAATGGTTACGTATGTTAAAAAAAGTATATACATACGTACGTATGTACATAACTGATAGAATTATTAAACTCCGATTTGATATAGCGAAATAATATTGTATTCTCTCATTATAAGCTATAGTGAAGGCTTTTTCTTAATTTAATGTCTTCAATATAAATGAGAGTAAATTGTAGTTTTTATATTATAAAAAGTAAAAATCTATTTAGGAGAAACACATTATATGTTATTATTTATTTACTAAGAGTAAGAATTAAAATTTCTTACATGAGTCTTATGCAGGAGCTAATATTATAATATTATTTAATTATAACTAGGTTTTAGGGCACAGGGGCATGAAAGAACCCCGAAATATATATAGATAGATCAGGTTTTAGTTTGCTTATTTTTGATTCTTTTTGTTCAGATTATTTTTATTTATAGTAATTAGTTTGCTTATTTTTGACCTTTTCTTTGCAAATCTTTCTAAATTTAGTGATTTTTGTAAAATCTTACCCCTCTATATATATTTCAGAGTCCTGGCACAAGACATGTTTCTAAGGGCATGCTTATGGCATGTTTCAAGTTCAAAAGGCATGTCCTTATTACATAATACAGTATTTAAAGCTATTTTAATTGGTTAATAAGTTTAGTTAAAGCTAAAAATATAAATACTAAATCAATATGTGAGATTTTTAAAAAGTTACAAACAATATTTTAATTATAATTTAAAAAGAATATATTTATATATATAAAAGGCATATTTTAGCTTTGAGTATATACAATATAGGTATATAAGTATAGTTTAATTTTTTTTTCTAATTACTGTTTTTTTTTTTTGATAATCATGTTACAACTTTATTTTATATTTTCAATAAAATGTGATTTCTATTTATAGCTATACTGTTTTTAAACCTAAAGTATAGCTCACCCGGTTGTCTATTGGTATCTATATATGACCTGCCAAAGTAGAATTAGCTTTACTGCTTCTTCTTAATCTACTACAAATATCAAATACACAGTTCATTAGTCAGGATCTATAGCTTGTCATAATCTATTTTAAGTTTTATTTTAACTGAACTACTTGCTAGTTTATACCTATTTATTTACTTTTTTTATTAGTATATCTAATTCTTCTTTTGAACTTGTTCTACTACCTTAATCTATTCTTTTTTCTTTTTTATATTTTTTTTTTGATTTGAGGCTATTTGGAGCACTTCTTTTTTCCTTTTTTTTACTAGGGTCGATGTGTAGTTCTTTTTTTCAGTTTGCTACTTCATTGCATCTTTGTAGCCAAATTATGTTTTAAAAGAATATAAGACACTTATCTTACTATTTTAGTATTATTGTCTCTGAGCTTCGCTTTGGAATGCTTATCGATTTAAATAACATTAACAAGTCTGTTTTGATTAGCTCTCTTGCTATTTCCTTTTTTCTTTATCCCTTAAACCGTCTAGCAGGCAAATTTGCCTGCTAAAATTATTTTTAAAAAGTTTTTTTGAGTTTTCT